>JAFBJU010000199.1:537447-681602 GCA_016785305.1 Colistium nudipinnis
ATTGTCTGTCCCCCCCCCCCCCCCCACGATTGGGATATTATTTATTATTTATTGTATTTTCTGAAATAACACAGACATTGTGATTACTCGCTGCCAGGAATAATCATCAGTTTGAATCTTAAATTGAACGTACCACTGAGGGGATAAAAGGTGGCGTGATCTTCTTGGCCATCAGGTCTTCCCAGTTGATCGGAGAAAAGAAGGAATGGAACTTGAGTTCAAGCTAACGGGAAAAGAGAAAATGTCGGATGAGCAGACTGATAACGGACAAGCTTCGCGGTTCTCTTACAGTTCTCCATGTTACCCGGAGCGAAGTGTCGGCGGGTGCATACTCACAAAATCGTCCGTCACTCCGAGTCTCTTGGTGCGGTCCTTCTGCAGGAGGCCCTCCAACAGTTCCCTGCCTGCGTTTGACACATTGGGCTTGAGCATCGGGGCCTTGTGCAGGATGTTGTTGTACATCTCCGCTGTGTTGCGACTGTAGAAAGGGGGCTGTGCAGCGAAAAAGGGGATGCAAATGAGTTTACAAACTGGTGTCTTCCATTTACAGGCCGAAAGTCATAGTCTACACTCACAAGTCCGTAAAGCATCTCGTAGAGCACAGATCCCAGGCACCACCAGTCCACGGTGCGGTCATACGCCTGCTTCTGGAGAACCTCGGGGGCCAGGTACTGTGGGGAAAAGCAAGTGCAGCGTTTTTTGTAATTTCTCCCCAGTGGTGTGTCTGTGATAATGAGAGTGTGTGGCTGTCTTGGGATTATTTTGTTTTACCTCTGGGGTCCCACAGAAGGTTGTTGTGGTACCACTGGGCTCCAGACCTTCTTTGCAGAGACCAAAGTCTGTCAGGACAATGTGGCCCTGGGAGTCCAACAGGATGTTCTCAGGCTTAAGGTCCCTGCAAAAAAAAACGAAAAAGACAGGATTATTCAAATTGCACCAAAGCTGGTAAGGCACTCCAACCACTGTTCACAGTTGTCCACTAGGGGGTGCAAAAGGATAGGCCATTACCTGTACACGATGTGCAGGGAGTGGAGGTAGCCAAGTGCACTTGCGATTTCAGCAGCGTAAAACCTGGCTCTGGGCTCCAGGAAGACCCTCTCTCTTTGGAGATGGTAAAACAGCTGGAGGGAGAATACAATCCATAGTCAGTCTGTGTGTCAAATTGATTTTGGTTCAGCTTTAGGGATTTCTGGGTGTTGTGAGACTGCCTTACCTCTCCTCCATTAACGTAGTCCAGCACAAAGTACAGTTTATCTGTAGTCTGGAAAGAGTAGTGCAGTCCCACCAGGAAGGGGTGTTTGATGTTCTTCATCAGTACACTGCGCTCAGCCATGATATGCTTTTGCTGTAATAAGATATATTACACTGCACGTCAGTCTCAGGCGCATTAACCTTTTGACCTTGTCAAACATAAAAGACATGACAATGAATCCTGATACTTAAGATAAGATAATCCCAGTTGGAGTTAAAGACGCCATGCCACGCTTACCTCTTTCTTCTTCATGATGATTTTCTTCTGCAGCACTTTGACAGCATAGTAGGCGGTGGACTCCTTGTGTCGAGCAAGCAGAACCTGTCAGAGAACAAACTTCTGCATAAGTGACCGAAAGAGTAAGCGGTAAAGCTGATGGACGCATGGACGGTGCAGTTACAGGATAGACACATAAAAGACAGAAAGGCAACCTCACCTTCCCAAAGCTGCCTTTGCCGATGATTTTGAGGTAGTCAAAATCACAGGGCTTGATCCTAAGGTGGAGAAACAGACAGACAGTTTAGATTTCTGCAGCCTATTTCTGGAAAAAAATGTTACTTGTCAACATTAAAAGTAAGGATATTTTTGTATACTACTTACTGGGTTTCTTCAGCCAGTGAACTCCGTGAATTTAGGCACATCTGGTATGGATAAAATAGGGGAAATTATAAATGCAATGCGATATTTTGTAAAGAAAATAAGTATGGTCAGTTGGTAAGCAGTTTCTGCATACCGGTCTTTCAGGAAGTTGCCTATTTTCAACATCTTCATTTTGATTTTCATCAATCTTCAGGAAGCTGTTTACTTCAACACTGAAAGAAAAAAAACAGAGCATGATTATAAGATGGATTTTAAAATCAGAGTTAGTACAATTTGACTCACGTTAAATGTTCTTAAGATTTCATGATTCCGCATAGATGGTTACATTTTGATATTGTCAACACAATCTTGCAGCTGAACGTACACTCCCGGGCTGGTTTACGGAAGACTCATCTGTGTGCATCTACCTAACATGTCTGAGGAAAAGTTTTGTACGACGCTGGCCCATGACAAAAAGGTTAAGACAGCTCTGCAGGACTCAGCGTTCCAGCTTCTCCTGCCGTAGTGTTTGGAGGTGACAGATGCAGAGCTCAGGTATGTTTCCCAGAACCAGACCCCGACGTGGAGGTCAGGCTTTGGAGTTCAGGACAGCGTAACGGGCCGAACATGTAACACTTAATAATTCAATTACTGGTTTATCCCCATCCAGGGGACAGAGGGGATTTGCTGGAAAGGTGATTATGCAGCAGAGCGGTTGTTCACGGGCTCGTCATAAAAAGACTATTCTTACCCTGGCTTCTTGGATACAGATTATAGAGTGTCCTGCCAAACTCAGGTGGCTGATTGGATTGGAACGGTGCACACCGGGCATAATTGGGCTGATGCTCACAAAGGAATACCAGAGCCCAGAGAGCTGATGCCCAGAAGATTCCTCTGTGTGCCTAATTTTACGGCCAACTTTCCACCCAAGTCAAATATTTTGACATGATAGAACATCGTTTCAATTAGAATGACTTACTGTTGGCAGATATGCGGGGTAGACACCAGCTTCTGGATGAAGTCATTCAGCCCCATTTTTCTCTCCTTGATGAAAGCTGAAAATGGAGGGAGACAGAGGGACACCAGTCACATCAGTGACAGAGAAAGCCCGAGGCACCCTTAGGATGCAAAAGGTTTTGGTCTCTCACAAGACAATAACAAAAATCCGCAGGAGCTGTAATCCGCTATTTTGCACGTCCCAAATATCCTGCTATAGGTTAGATTTGAGCGTGTTGTGCACGGACCTCTAATGCCGCAGGCTTATGGGTTATGCAACCGCTTGGGTCACTGATCCAGATACCAACGGTGGTGGCACAGCATCTCCCATTACGGCCTGTGCTCACGACGCATGTCTCCAGTGTTTGTGGATTTGAGTCATATTTCGTTTCACTGTCACATTATCACGCATTCGTGTATTTTCTATCAAATGTCAACAAAAATGACTTAATGCGCCCTCTGCTATCAGGGTTCATTTATCGGTTAACGCATATCAATGAATATTACAATTCTATTATTATAATGTAATATACAGACTGACGGCCTTCTAATGCAACAACTGTGTCATTATTTGTGGCTCACCGGCGAGGACGGTGACAATCCCCCTCATTTTGCAGTAAGTTAGATCGCATCCGGCTTCGGTCACAGCCATGTTGAGCGATGAACAAATTATCCAGTATAAACTCAATGGGAAAAAAAGAAGAGAACAACGCAACAATGGCCCCCTGAAGTAGTTCTCCAACCGACAGTTATCGCTGGCTACACCGGGTCGTCGTGGCCTCTCAGACGCGCAGAATCCAACCGCGCGGCGCTCCGCAATGCCGCTGGACACCGAGCGACGCGGCCGTTGCATTTATACGGCGCACGTGGTACTTGAAAGCCACACCCCCCCCTCCTCGTTTTTTTCTTTCTTATCACTCGCTGTAGCCAAGGCAACCACTCGGCAGGCGTGACGTCACGGGATTCCGCCGGAGCCATACTTTGCCTGCAGGAGGCGAGGGATGACATAAACGCAGGAGGAGGAAGAGGAGGAGAAGGAGCCCACTCCCCCCTCCTCCTCTTCATCCTCCTCATCTGTCAATGGAAAATTCCAGCTGACCGTCAACACCGCGCATACAAAGGAATTCAAGTCCATCTCTTTGGAGGAGGACTGTATGTAAAGTGGTAATTGTAATATCAGTAAAAGAAATGAATGTCAGGACTGGTGTGTTTCGGCCGTCTAACAACACGCGCTGCATCTGCGTTCTCTGGCTCCAATAACCCCCCACACACAGCAATAATGCACAGACAGACAGATCCCTGGATGGGTTTCGGAAAATCTCCATGTGCCTCGCACTACAGGAATACTGGGCTTCTATGGCTGTCAAGGTCAGGATGTGAAGGTTGGTTGGCGAGTGGAATTACAGAAATTCACAAAAGGACTGATGACATCATGCCCATCTAAGCTTATAGGGACTGATCTGACCAGCTGTCAAAGGAGCCGTGGTCCACTTACCCCCTGCGTTACATAACCGTGTCATAATGCTGACCAGCATACTGCTATACCGCACATTTACTCAAGTGTTGAGACTTTATCGTTTCGCACTATATTTCAGTGTTTCTCTTTCATGCTGCTTCATATTTCTGATCCACTGTATACGGGATTGGGTTGTGTTTTCTACCTCAACACATGTATTTGACAGACTTACGAAATAAGAGTTCCAGATATTACATTTCAAATAAAATGTGTTACTATCAGAACTGAAACAACCCCCCTCAGACTACATTGACCCGACTTCAATATACATAGTCATGGCCTCATGACTTTGTGCTCCTACATTTTTGCTGCACTCTGCCCTGGACCTCCTCTGGTTTCTCCACTATGACTTGGATGAGGACGTTTGGGATTATTCAAATGAGGTTAAACAAATCAAAAGTGGAGATTACTGCCACATTTTTGACCAAACTGCTAAAATTCCTATATAACAAAAAAAAAACATCATCACATCACATCTGTGGTGTTACAATTACTCACCATTCAGTGACACGCCATCGTCAATGCAGAATCCTACTTTTTTCTCTATGATCACATCTAGCTAGTCAGCCACATCACCAAGAGAGATCTCAGGATTGTAAAATAAAGGAATGCTGCTCGCTCACCTGCCTGACTAGCCCCAGCCTTCTGTTGCAGGGATGTTCATGAGTAATAGATTTGTCTGTAAAAATAATGCTGAAAATGTACTTTTAGAATTGTCTTAGCAACTTATGTTTTTCCAGCCAACCGTCTGGAGCCTGAAGACATTTGGTTTATTATCATATATGACAAATCAAACCATCAGATCCTTACAGGTGATAAAGCTGGAAACAGGAAATGTTGGCATTTTTTGGGAAAAAATATGTGACTAGAATAATCATTCGATTATAGAGGAATTGATTTATTCTCAGTCCATCAGTTGATCAATTAATGTACTGTTTGTTGCAGCTCAAATATCTTCACTCATGTAAATTATCTGAGTACTTCTCTCACCGTGATTTATCAATTATTATTATTTCATTGCGTTATAGAGATTCACTCATGTGTGAGTGGGGGAGAACCTCCACAGGGCCTGTAGTTCTTGTACTGCAAAGGGGGAAGTTAAATAGTTTTGTCTGTGACGTATAGGCCTGAACGGAAACTAGGTGGTGGGGAGCGGTGGCGTCATACCCTGGAAGGCTACCCGAGCAAACCTTTGGAGCTCAGCTTCAGCTCCGTTTGTGCACTATACAGGAGATTGATTGCATGACACCGACACCTCTCGGGCTTTGTGCGAGGCTTCCTCCTCACTTCATAGTCTTGTTCTGAATTATTCAAGTGTATCATGTTAACGTCTCTGGTAACTCGTGCGAGGATAAAAATGACCTGGGCAAGTCCCCTTTTAACAGCTTTAGGCCTCGGCCACTTCTGTCTTCACTTTGCATAATTTCTGTTTTGACGGAACAGTATATAGCACGTTATGGAAAGTCAGGTGCAAGGCGAAGCAAAGGGAACTGCATGTTGAGGTGGTATTTCCCCTTTTGTGAATAATCCTTCGTTAAGTGAGAGAAGAAATCTCACATTTACTGTCTGTCAGATGATGTTTAGGGTCATGATTTGACTGGAATTATCAGCTTACTTGCAGATTATTTTTTATTTTTTTTGCTTTACGTCAGGAATGATGACATTTCCCACCGCCCCAGTAATATGTTTTTTTCAGTTGTTTTTATCCTACCAATAGTTCAGAATCCATAGATTAATAGATTTTATTATAGAGGTAATTTACTTCAGTTTAACACAAGAGGAAGTGGTGATTTAATGATTTAAACATATTTAAGGAATGTATTTAAATAGATTACTACAATGGAATGGATCATGCATGACAGATGTTATCTCTGAATTTACCTCTGTCTCTTTTCAAACGCCTCTGCCCTGGTAGAACTGTCATGCGTCACATGACAGATGATCAGGTTTTATTTAGCACTTTCACAAAAGCCGCCCTGCTTTCTGTCACTCTGTCCTGTCATGTGATTGAGTGATTCATGCTCAGCTTCACTCCACTTCACTCGTTGTGAAGTAGTCATGTGAATCACTGCCAGCAGTTCCAGTAAAACATTTTTTAAACTCTCATGGGGTGCCATAGATCAACCGCCCCCCCCCAGGCGCAGTGTGAGTCCCTCGTGTATGAGTATTATTTGATATCAGATGGATGTATGAACAACAGCAGATAACGAAACATCCAACCTTGCAGAGGTTTTCAAAGCCTTATGCGACTGTATATTGTATGGTTCTATGGATGTGGAGGAGAAATAGGATTTTGATGAGTGCTTTTTTATATACAGGCTTATAAGAGAACATGAAGAAAATATAACGCATTTATATGAACAAATAATAATTCATTCTTTGGACCTTTCTATAAAACATGGTTAAACTTTGACCGACTGATATACTTTTCCATTAGCGCCATTATTATGTATTTAAAAAATATATATGAGAGGAGTCAGATGTAGATATTTCATTCTGAAATGTGAGGCCCAACTTGCGGCTAATCCAGCACTACCCGCTCGCTGCTTACCTCCAGTGTTGTGGGTAGTAGGCAGCAGAAGTCGGATAATGAGTCCCGCTGACAAATGAGTCCTCGGTGACCAACTATAAGGCCGGGGGGGGGGGGGGGGTGCCGGGGGGGGGGGGGGGGGGGGGGTCTGCCAGCTAATGAGGATGGGTCTGTTATTTCACTGTAGAGCTTATTGACTGGCTCAGCGGAGGGATCGCTGTTTCACACCCACACAGTCATGCTGATGTCTTCCCCCTCTGCTCTCAATGGAGCAGAGCTAAAATCTCGTCTCCCATGCAGTTTTGCTCTTTCTACCCCTTATTGGTACAGGGAACTGCGGACGCAGACCCCGAGGTGCCGGTCCAGTCCATCGCAGCATCGCAGTGCAGCCTCTGGCCCCAGACAATACGAGCAGATTTTTGGCTCGTGAAACCAGAATTCGAATAACGCTGTGATGTGATGACTCAAACACCCATCGCTGCCAAATTATCCTCCACTATTCTACTTTCATTTGCCAAATAACTGGAGAGGGTCCTGCCAATTTAGAACCGCAAAGCCCCGTATTATTTCCAATAATGTGACTTCTATTACTGCTATAATTACCAAAAGGATGATAGGACGAGGTGGCTTTTATTGTGGAGCCTGGTTATTAGTGCTGCATGTGTTTGCTGAGTCACCTGACTCTCATTCACTAACTGCAGCTCCAGTATCATGAATCAACATCGCCAACCAGTAGACAGTGCAGACCTCTGCTATTGAATGCGGTTCTTTTTCTTGTTCTCGTCACAGCCCACGTTGATACTGGCCATCTTGAAAAGCCCCCTAAACCGTGGCTTGTGGTTGGAGCCTGCTCACTGAATGTCAATGTCAACCCTAGAGGCACACATACGCCTCCCTAAGCCACCGTCGAGCTTTAATTTGATCTTGTTTGTGGTCAGCTGAGTTTTGACAGTCTCTCAAATCCAGCGTCAACCTCACGAGGTCAGTTATCGCCTCGGGATGTTCATCCGTTGAAAGTCTGTCAAGTTTGATTGCTGGAAACCAAACCAATTACCAACCATTGCAACGTGATTCTGAAGAAAACAACCACAAGTGGCATTGAGGGGGGATTTCTGTCTCGATTATTTGTGAGCAATGTTTTACAGCACACTTGTTTGTACTGAATAAAAACAGGAAATGAGAGCTCATTGAACTGTGCATTTATGCACTCAACTGCTTTTTGGTTTTAATAATATGTCAGTGCGATACAATCTGGTTCAATCACCTGCAAAGTCACTTGTGTCTGCTGAAAGGATGATGCCTTAAAAATCCACAAAAAAAAAAAAAAATGATTCCTCTTCTCCAGAACACGGTGCAGTGAGTGGAGTTAAGTTTATGTTCGGGTTTTGTGAAGCTACAGTGGGGGCCAAATATTAACATCTATCCACGTTGAATCATAAACAGTACGACAAAGTAGATATATATATATATATATATATATATATATATATATACTGTATAAGCTGAAAGTCTTGTTGGAAAATATACTCATTCCCTCTCTGAAAATTAGATGACAGATTGCACTCCACTCCCATGCCCGAATGAAGCCACAGCATCAGCAGCAGATTATCTTCGATTAGCCTAAAGAGCAACCAGCTAACCTGGTTATGTCCATATGTAATATCATCTGACTCAGAAAGCAGCCTGCTATTGCCTCGTGTTTAGTGACCTGACACGACAGCTATATCCTGTCCTCATCAGCCAAATAAGACAAATAAGCATATTTTCCAAAATGCAGAACAATTCCTTGGCTGTGTCGAATGTATGAGAACAACAATGTGCCTTTTTTTTTTATATATATGAGCTCTTCCTTTATATCTGTATCTTTGAAACCCAAACACAAGTTCAAGATTTTTCAACTAGAATGATCCCCTCTCTCTCCTGGTTACAATGTCAAGGCCTGCATGGGAACAGCTTTTATCCCCTTAGCTGACAAATGAGATGAGGAGCGGGGGAGCTGCTGGGCGGAGGTAAGAGGCTCTAGCCTAGACTTGAAAAACAAACAAACAGGCGTAATGAAGAGAACAGGCAGGGTTTCTGCATGGTGCCTTTGAATGCAGTCACCTCGCTGCTTGAGGCTGCCAAGAACCTGTCCGCGCTGATGACGTCAGAGCAAGCAGGGAGAATGCAAGCAGCGATCGTTTGCACGAGCTTCATGCTTTGAATAGGTAGAGGATAGGACAGTATTAAGGTGCCTGAAAGAAGAACGTCGCATATGACACGATGCGTCCTGCTCCGCTGGGCTGGCGAGCGGCCGCACATGAATTCCCCACTCATCTCCGAAACACGGATGCCAGGTCAAGAGAAGCACCTACCAATGAAGGATTTCTTGCCGGTCTTCATGTCCTCCCGCCTGTGTGTTGACGTGCTAAAGGTCGCAGATTCCCCCGATGAATAATGGCCCGTCTGCCGCCGAGCGTTTCAGGTGGCCGAGTGCATGAGAAAGCTGCAGCAACGTGGCTTCCCCTTCTTCCCTTTTTTCCCTCGCCCTCAGCCGCAGCTCTGGTCAGAGAAGTCTGTGAATAACTTTCTCCGCCTCACTTCCCCTCCGCCGTTTCTTCCTCTTGTCTCCTTGACTGTGCAGAGAGCAAATAGCTGAAACCGGAGATCGGTGACGCACCTGCCTCTCCTCCTCTGCAACCCCCCCCCCCCCCCCCCCCCCCCCCCCCCCCCCCCCCCCCCTCATCTGTTCTTTTATCCACCTGGCGAGCAGGGAGCAAAACAAAAGCAGGCATCTGGTTACGACTCCCGTGAGCGTGGGAGTCCCGCCGGAGGGGCCACCAGTCTCCATGACATGGGAAACCACCTGAGGAATACAGAGAGTACAGGCGGACAAGTTTTATTTTTATTTATTCTTTTATTCACATCTGCTTTTCATTGGCCACAACTGCACTCACGGCGCGTCCGCTTGCTCATCAGCCTCCTCTGCCTCTGAAATGATCTGATTAGTCACACTGATTGGCCTGGTTGCCTTGCTTTTCCGTCTGCCCTAGGGCTGCGTGCGCCACCGCACACAACGAATGCTATGTGACGGTGAGGTAAGGTCAGTGTGTACGGGAGCGACAACGGCATCCTTCACGAGCGACGCACAGTGAAGTGTGGCCTGGAATTGTGAGTTCGTGTTTGGAGTTGCCGGTTCGGCGAAGGTCAATCACGCGGCGTTGGATTGACATGGTTGATAACGTAGCGCGTGACATAACGTCAAGATAGATAAATGGTTGATCCGATTCAGCTGATTTCATCAAGATTAGCGTCTGGCGTTTGCTGCAGTGATTCTCCCAACACCTTGGGAGACATTGCCTCTTGTGGTGTGGAACCTCGAGGCTGTTATCATTGGGGTGTCACATGAGGCTCATCAATCTGTTCTGTGACGCCATTTCCATTTGTACCAGCCGTTCGTCCAGCTGTCTCCTTCGGATGTCAGCTGCTCATGCTGCAGCTGCAGCGCCCGAGACCGAATCAGACTGTCACAAAGTTTGAGGAGTAAGGATTGACACCGTGCCTACGTCACTGTATGCAGTGTGGGGTGTGGTGGACCTCTGCCGTGCAGAACGGCAGCACTTTCTCACTTTCCGTTTTAAGCAGGCACGGTCATCTCGCGGTATTGTTTCTATTATTTGCGATAACATTTACTTGAGATGCTGACTGGAAACCCCTCCATTTTTGAGAGGTGGCGTTTTTGTGAGGAGATGATTTTCTGTGTGGAAACAAGCCTGAACTACTGATGAAGAAGAAGGTCCTCTTCATAAACTCTGTGTGAGGAACCAACATAGTCCATATAGTATTGTACATAGTCTGCCTACAGATGCTGCGGCTGCCCTGCTGCCAAACTCTTAACTTCAGAGCAAACACATTCTGCTCCCGCCACCGAATCGCCAGCATTGTTTAATATGCAAAACCAGATGCCAACAAAGGAGACAAAAGTCAGCGCTCATTCACATGAACTTGAAAATCGAGATCTCCGAGATAATCGCATATCTCCAGCCCTGTGTTGAAATTAGGCCACGTGGCCAACCGACATATTTTCTCAGCCTGCTCATCACCTTGAACAACACTGCGTGACACAGTTGACAGGGGAAGGGGAAAATAAATACGGATTGATTTTGCGTAGCTTGAGACAGGGCTGCGGGGCTGTTTGCTCTTAATACGGCCTGTGTTTCACCACGATAGCCAGAGGACTGGACAGATTGGCGTGTCATTTCAATTAGAGGCGAGTGCGAGCAGCGGACGTGTTACGGACGATTACCCTGGTTCAGACACTGTCGCCGGCAACCGTTGGCATCGCTGTTGAGCGGCGTAGTTGGCGATGAGTTGTTGTCTTGCTTTCCCTGCCAGACTCAAGCAGACAAATCCCGGAATACATTCTTGCGGGCCTCATGTGCCTTATTTGTAAGACTCAGATATCTGCGGGAGCAAGGTCAACAGGCACGAGGAAAAGATCGGATTTTTGTAGAATATCGCCATGATTTGCTTAAATAAATGAGTAGTTCGAGATTTTAGGAAAGCATTTTTAGTCGAGCCTACGCACGGGGAAAAAAACAAAACAATCTCGCTGTTTTCCAGAGGTTTAAGTTCTGGATTGTTTCTCGGTGGTTTGGTGACGATTGACATTGTCCTGCCTCTATGTACTTTGAGCAGTGTTTACAATCCTTTGTCATCCTAATTGTCCGTACTATAACTGTACTATGGCTTGTTCCTGTTCGAGTATTCGATGGACCACTCGTTTTATCAACTACATGAGTCTGGAAAAGGGGACGTTTGCGACATATAGCCAGTCCCATAATGCGTTTCAATGAAACTCAACGCCAAAGCCATACGTGCATGTGCATCCTTTCCCTGCTCTGGGCCACAAATCTGCACCTGTGTTTGTCCACCACTCTCCTGCTTCAGCATTATTCAGGCAATTCATGACCGCTAAGTACACACAGTGGGTGGGAAGGGAAAAAAAAAAAAAACTGCGAGCTGGAGGCCAGGGGAGGTGAGGGATTGAGATCACTCTGTCTGTACAGCAGGTCATCCTGCGAACAGCCCCGGCTCAACGGTTGCTATCTTTACCCTGATAAGCAGCAGTTCGGCAGGCATGTTGGAGAAAGATCTGGTGTGTGTGTGTGGCCGTGGTGTTGCTCGTGTTTTAATCAAAATGAGCCTCACGTTATGGCGAAGGGAGGGGGAAGACATATTTTAAGGTTACTGCACCGCGTGTTATGGTTTAAATCAGATGAAGTCCCCAGGAAATGAATTGAAATCAGTGTAATGTCCTCTGAAGTCATGGCTACAGACAGTGCGAGTGAGTGAGTGAGTGCGTGCATGCGTGTGTGTGTGCACGCACAGCCTTGTTCAGCTGAAAATCTTTTCAAATTTGTCTAACTGTTTCTGCAGTGTCATATGAAGTGCCTTTGAAAATATATACTTTGTGGGATTTCAGGGAAGTGGTTGAGGTCAGCCTCAGTTTGAGGGTCACCCACTAGGTGAGGGTGGATTTAAAGGGATCCACTCTAGACACAGAAGAGCTTATCACTCGCCTGCGTATAAATAGAAAGAGGCTGGGCTGCTTTAGTCGTCTTAAGAACCATGCGATTCTACCGTGTGAAACGTTGAGTCACCCCTTGGCATGTAAAGACGACCAATGACAAATAATATTATTTGTAACGGGCTGCCTCGCCTACTGTGACCGATAAAGTGTTCCCTCTATAAGAGACTCAAAGACACAAGATTTCAAGGTAGTCTAACAAATATAATCTTTCTGCTTTTATGAGGTTCAAGCTGTCGCAACATACATAGAACATAAATAAAATAGTAATTGTGATATAAAGTTGCTGTCACGATGAAATTATGTTTTTTGGGAGAATGATCTGAGTGTAGCATGGCTGTTGAGCCTAAAGGTCAACATTCAAATTTTTTCATTATTGCATATTTATTTCAGTTGAGAGATGCGGGAAGAGACCAGGCAAGATCATTTATCTTGGTTATCCTGACTTATGATCTCATGACACAGGAGGATCGTCATCTGATGGAATTCATGGTCTGGATATCCTAATAAAAAATCGGGTCAAAGAAGTGATGCGAGATGAACCGAAGGAGATGACTGTGCCACTGCACTATTGAACATGTGTCCACGTCATTTCGGTAATGAGGACACTGCTCTCTGCAGGCCAGCTGGCCGGTCTATCCCAAAGGACTGAGCAGGATGGAAAATGTATCAGACAAAAATAGCCCACCCCTTCCTGTTGAATTGCAGTTAATTCCCAGAGGTCCCCTTCCTCTTTTTTTTTTTTTTTTTACAGGTCAGAAAAAACGTTAATGAAACACATTACATAACAGAGATCGGCAATGTCGCAATTTCCTGTGATGTTTCCCTGACTTATAATCTAACCGCTAAACAAGTAATTATCTGCCAACACTTTTTTTCTGAAAGCTTATTGTATTTAGTGCAAAGAGAACGTGCGTATGTGGGAGCAATCAGGCATTTGGTATTCGGTGCATATATGCGCGCGCGCGTGCAGTGCTGCAGACCAGTGAGCAGGATGAGTTTAAATGTCTATCATGAATGCTTTATGCTGGGAAAGTTACACAACACCTCGTATATCTCTTACCTAACAGCTAGTGGGGAGGATTACAGGGATGTGTATAGGAAAGGCTTGAGAGTTGTGTTCTATACCGTGCATACTTAAGGCCAATGATCACTCAATGTATGGCTTTTCAAAGCGTGTACTAGTTTCCTCTATGCAGAAGTTAAAGTTGATCAGTTCTCCGCCCAAGTGGTTTCAAGGGATGCTTCGACTCTTCATCCGTTCCGTGTCCCCGATGTGTCTGCTACTGCTTAAATATAGGGTTAAATATAGGTTAAGATATAGGACTTGACATTAATAGATATAGGATCTCTGACACTCGCCACGCAAAGTGAGCTACGGTATTTAACACAGTTGAATATTTTAAACTTGCTCCAGTTGCAGACTAAAAACGAATTTGCCTTTTCCTCTTCCATATTTCACACTTTAGTCTGTTATTTATTCAGATTGAATGTAGGAAATGTGTTCCTATCTGTGATCTGCCTCAGTCTTCTTCACGCGCTCTGCATCAGGAGTAGGAAGTCAAACGACAAAACGACAGTGTCCGTTTATATAGAAGGGGAAGTATATTTTATTTCATTATTGTTATTGCTGGTGAACCATGTTGGGGGGGGGAAGCTTTCAAAAGAAGTTTGCTGTTTGATAACTGTCTCTGTGTCACAAATGAGCAGTAAAATAAAATAACATTACAGGGATGTTGACCTTTGGCATTTGGCATATAAAATGTAATCGCTTCATTGTGTCCTACTAGACAATTTAGGCATTTTTGCTAATAATACCAATTTTATAAAATAATTTGTAATTCAAACGTCTATTAATTGAAGCTCTTACTTCACCGGACTACTTTATGTAGTTATGCTGCGCCGCAGGATTTTGTGTTTTTACACAACAGTGCTCAATGAGTGTACTAGTTTTTCAGCGTATGAATTCATTTATGCGTACGTGCATCACACTCTGCCAGCCAGCACGAAGTTCATTTTATAGCTTGAGAAGAACGACGAACAAAACAGGCACTACGTCACCCCGCAGATCTTTTTTATCCAGATGCACATTTACATGACCCATGGGCACGGGGGAGATTAGATGACATCACTGCCGCTGGCTGGGTATTGGAGAGTGTGTAGAGGAGGATGATTATGTTCTCCGGGAGCAATGAGTTTAATATTAATCAGACTGCACTGACGGAGTTTGTGTTGGAAAAGCTCTGGAGGACAGGAACAGGGAGCAGGTGCAGGCCTGAAGCAACTAGTGGTGATGACGATCATTGCACATTTCCCCTGAAAGAACAAGACGAGAACATTTACATAATGTGTGTCTGTGTGCGTGCGTGCGTGCGTGTCTGTTTGGGTTTGTAATTACTGGTGATGGGCAATGATACAGAACTAGAGGAAGCGCAGTTTTTCCCTAAATTTATGTTCAAACCTTTTATGTGCTATGTTTTCTCTGTCACTATTGTCTTATTTTGGGGAATTATTAAAATGATTAAATCATTATCATTGTTTAAAATACTGATTCCAGAATCAGCCTCAAGTTAGAGAAATTATTTACACATTTTACATATTTCACACTGCCTCAAAAACCTGGTAGATAGTCAAAGTTAAGATTCAACTCCGTTTTTCTGGCCTTTTAGGGAGAAACCTGTTGTATTTTGACTGCTCTCCCTTCTCGTTTCCAGTGGAGGATCCAAGGGAGGAGAGGCTCCAAAGAAAATGACCCTGCGGGGGACGTGGGCTCTGACCTGCAGGTGCAGCCGCTGCGGGAGGACTGTCTGGTTGTGCCGAAACACATGTCGAAATCCATACAGCCCACGCGGAGTCAAGCGGAAAAAACAGCAACCGGTAAAATAACGAGGCCCCCCATCTCTCCCCGTCACTTGGTTCTGTTCGAGCCGGTTTGAGTCAGACAAATATTTATTTATTATATTTATCTGACACCAGCTCAGATGAAGATCTGAGTGTTTTCAACGGTGCCATGAAGGAAAAAGGTGTCCTTACTTGTAGCTTGTATGTGCGTGCGTGGGTTATGGGCAAATGGAGTGGTGTGACAAAACCCCCCTGAGAGAAACACTCCTTCATTATCCACAACTACTCGTCTTCTGAGCACATGAAACCCCACCACACGTCTTGCGGTGCCACAAGGGCGGCACGTGCAATCCCATTACTACTCCGCCTGGGAGATGGATGATGGAGGATTTGCGCATTCTTGCCGCCGAGATAACATACAAGGCTTTCTTCGCCGGGTTGAGGTTGCAGAATGAGCTTTTTGTTTGCCAGCTGTCGTCATTTCAATCCCATGACAGGACATAAGATCCTCTTAGTGGAAGTCAACCCCGGGTTTAACAAAAAAAAATGCGCATGGTCTCGGGTTCAGAAGAACCCAGAGGCGAACCCTTTCAAGTCTTCCTGCAAATGTGCAGGGAGTGCCATGGCTCCACTGTTATTTGTCCTCCTACCACCGAGCACCTGTTCAAAGGACAATGATAAAGATGGAATTGATCAGATGATATTATTGTCATTCGAGACAGGTCTTCAGGACACGCACTTCTTTGCAGTGTGTGAGCACTGTATGCAAAATACTGCGGTTGTCTTGGTGGATGGGATGGGTGTATTATATAACAGAAGGGGAAAAGGTCTTAAAGGCACAAGAAATGTCCATTGGCTCTCCTTTATTTCTCCATGTAGTAATTCAACATTAATTGCCCTAAGTGTTTCAGTTGACATGCTAATCAACAAAACATTGCCATGACATTAAGCGGCTTAGTCAGTGCCTGCAGCTCACTCGATGCCTGGTTTATGATTAACCGTGCTGATGGGACGAGAATCCGCTGCCTCGTCGGAAGAAATGTGGCCGCTGTGTGCTGAGCTCAGGAAAGTTTTTCGCTTCAGTGACAGAAGAGCCTACACCACCCTGTGAATCTGTTTAGTTTCAAGAACTTAAAAACCCCCGATACAAGCTGTTTCATTTGCTGATGCCACGAACAGCTGGTTGTGAACCAAATTCTTACGTAATTTCAGGTGTAACTTAACCTTTTCCTCGCTTTGATATATATAAGAAAAAGCAATAATACGCATTTACTTAGCGATGCATATAAGTGGGGTTAAACTAATGCAAGAATCTAGGTAGGAAAGGCTGAAAATCAGATCAGTTAAACAGATTGATGAGACACGGTGATCGTCACAACCCAATAATCTGGATTTTGTCCAAGCCCCGGATTACGTCTCCTTCTTTAATTTGCCCCTTCATTTTCTGTTTAGCTCGCTCCTCATCTGCCACCGACCACAGATGCCATTGTGCCTGATTGCCAGTCTCTTACGTAAACAAGAATGCCAGTGCAGCGGGAGAAAAACGAATCCTCGTGAAAGCTCTTTCAGTGGAGCTTGATGCACGGCTTCCTACTTACTCGAACCCAGACGGCCGGAGGGGGGCCGCAGTCAATGGATGCGACAGCTTTTACTTCCACGCATTTTGTTGTTCTTGGCATCTCTGCGCTGACCTGTCGTTGATTGTTTTGTCTGTGGATGCTCAGGAAGAATAAATGGCATGGAGTGATGCTGCCCCGCTCAGACGATGGGGGTTGCGTGAGAAGTGAGCTATCTAGGTCAGTGCTGCCGCAGCCGGACTGAACGAGCGCTGCAAAATCACACGGCCCTTCATGAATCCAGGGTGCTCATCACTCATCCGATCTCATAACGGCATAAGAGTGTGTGACCTTGATGCCGCCCCATCAACGCTGACTGCAGAGTGAATGGTAGCAGCTGATGGATAGAAATCTGAATTTAATAATAAATGATTTGGTTTTTCATTCCGTCAAAGTGTCCACGTACACTTTTTTTCCCAGCTACTCAGCAGGTGTGACGATAAATGTTTTTTTTTTTTTACTGCCTCCACAATCCTGTGCTAAGGAACCAGGTCCCTCAAACATAAAAAAAAAAACGCTTTGTACAGTTGCTATTTCGAGCACAGGGAATTTGACTGTTTTGTGATATCCGTCGGCGTGAACTGCAGGCCATGGTTTCTGCTTTCTGTCTTCGATGATGTGTTCTGCACCGTTGTCTCGATCTATTTTGACCTGTTGCTATGTCCTCAAACACAGCAAAATCCTCAGCAAAGGACAGCTCACACAATTCCCTTACGGGACTGTTTGATTAGGAATTTACGATAGGGTTCAGGTGACTAAGGGTTCAAAGTCTCGGGAAGCCTGAACACAAAACCCAGGGGCCGGTGTTGTTAGATGACTGATAAAATCACAAAAGCCCGTGCATCGTATTTTTAACCAGCCGTGTTGTGCTGAGACCTGGATACAGAGCGAGGGGCAGGTGTTGGGAGGTGAAAACCTGATGGCGGTACGGGGGGGCTTAGTCTGACATCGGATTAGGAACACAAAGTTCTATGAAAGAGGGAACATCGCGCAACCGCAGACATGCCACTCTGTGACCGATAGCGCCTCGCGCCTCTGTGACACGACCCGGCGCCTGTCCTGCCGGTGCCATCCGGCCTCGGCGCACAGGAGGCTATAAATGACTCTCTTGTGCTACTGCGTGGAGTGGCCCCCTCATCGCTTCGGGTCAAACGCATGTGCATGTGGTGCATAGTACTGAAGAGAAATTAGATAAACATATATATATAACACATTAAACATAACTTTTTTTCACCGCTTTACGGCACTTGCTTCTCAAAATGTCGCGATTGTCAGCTCATTATTCAACCCCTTCTTGCTGTTTGTAGCCCTCCGCATGCAGAGACTCAAAACGTTGCCCATAATGACTTGATTTAATCTCGACGGCCCGATTTGGACTTAATGCATCCTAAGTGAAGGCGCTGCTTTGCATCTCGGCACGTCCCCTCTTGCCACTCGCGTTCCTTCTGATGTAACCGTTCTAACCCAGTAATCAGATCACCCCTGTACCGCACAACATCGCGGGGCCAAAAGCTCTAATATGATTTCCAATGCTAAGTTCCCGCAAAGGGTTGGGTCATCTTTCCCTATCCACTTTCTATCGACCTCAGACTGATTATTCTGCATGTGTGAAAAGTGGCACGCTCCCTAACGCTGGTTTACCGTCGGGATGTGTTCGTAGTAAGTCATAGGTAGTTCCCTACCAGGCCAAAGTGAGGGAAGAATTCAGACGTTAACCCACTTAATAGTGATGTCGGGAAATGGCGTAAATGTGGAGCAAGGACGCTCAACACACCTCACACAGCTGAATTAATAAATCTGTTCACCCAACTCAGCTCTAACCTGTTGCTTAAGTTTTGCATAGTTTTTTGGGGGGGATTGCGCAGATTTTAGACAAAGGAGACTATGGGGACAGTGAAACCGAATCTCTGCAGAACGCAAAGAAAGCTTCCAGCTGTCAGCTGCAGCTTTCGTGTCGTTTACAAAAATGGTATCACCCCGTGAAGTGTTAATGGTGGAGCACTTCATTCCGAAGTTGTATGGTTTCTTTTATTATATTTGTGAAGCAGTAACGGGACCGAAGGCGGAGTTGCCATGAACATTACTCAGGGTTGGAACTGGCCCAAGTAAGGAAAGAAACTTGGGCTTGACCTTTATCTTGCTTGCACTTAAAAGGTCAAAGAGGAGCTTTCGTGTGGACAACAACAGGTTGAGGGTCAGATCGTAGTGCCATCGTGCAGACAGTGTTACCATTTTGTCCTTGAATGTATGTTAAAACGTTAACAGAGGGCACTGGGTTGAAAGAGCCTTATTTGTGTTGATCATTTGGAAACAACAATAAAAAGTTCCTTTTCCTCTCACATCTTCTCCACTGCTCTCTGAGGAATGTGATTGTTCTTGTGCCCCCCCCCGTGTCCAGGGATTCCTCAGATCGGGGCAGTTATTCTTCTGAACAATACCGAGTTTGTGCAGGCGTCTTCTCGGGCCCAGTGCCGTTTGTTTGGCCTCTGAAGGAGGAATTTTCCACCCGGTGGCCTTCCCCGGAGAGAGATTGGCTTTCTTCTCCACTTGTTTTTAGGCACAGGTGGAAGTGGGTCACTTTTGAATCGAGAAAACACTGATGCAACCTTGAGGGGATGACGATTTGCACTACATATGGTGCGTCGCTGTAATCGTTTAGTAATGCGCAGCGCAATTCGTGTCATTACTTCCTGGCTCTGTTATAAACAAAACAAAAAGTGTTTTGAATAAACCAAGGAACAATGCTGCTGTCAGGAGTCTCAAAGCGTAGTTTTGCTTGTGTTGACGTCAGATGTCAATACCATGCTGCGTTAGAAAAAGAAAGAAGTCATGCTTAGTACAACAGAGCATTCCTCCGCCCTCTCATTCACAGTGATTAGGGCCTGTCAATGGCATTTATAAATAGCACCGTGTCATCACATTGACGCACTGGGCGAAGACCCGGCCGATCGTCTGCCCCGCCCAGCTGGCTATGTGCTACTGTGCTGCCAACAAAACCAAAACAAAAATAACCCTTTAAATAACCCTTTAAGCTACACCCTCAAAGACTGTTAAGCTAACGAGAGTTTCACAAGTTAAACACAGCCCCGTCAGAATCCCAGCACTGGCCAAATCCTAACAATCCAAACATAGTATGAGTACTATTGTGTATGTATTATGTAATGTCCTGTTGCAGAATTTGCTGCTCTGAGGATGGCAGTTTGACAGGCACATTATATTATATTATATTATATTATATTATATTATATTATATTATATTATATTATATTATATTATATTATATTATATTATATTATATTATATTTCCGAAAATACCCCGTCCTGTAAAGCTTTGAGGTAATTGTCGATCCTGGAATTTTCAGCCCTAAAATATGATTGAGGGCTCAAGCGGGCCTTTGAACTCTGAAGTCACGAGCGCGCGCGGTCACTGAGCGGAATCACGGGAACCGAGTCAGATCGCTGGTGCAGACTGCAGGCGTGAACTCTCTTGGCCCCTCCAGATGTTACAGAATCATATGACGGAGGCCGAGGCATAGGAGACACGTAACCACTGACATTCCTGACCCTCGCGCTGTTTATATCCTGTCTCTTATACACATCTAGATGTGTATAAGAGACAGCAATAGAGTAGCGCAGACAGGAGTGTGGCGTGTAAAAGAGGAAGATGAGTTTATACCCTTATGTAACCGTCCTACATCCGAGGAGACTCCAAACATAGCTCAACTCCCAGAGGCTACAAATTATTCGGCAACGTGCATAGTGTGAAATGCCACGGTCTGGGCACAGTACGCCGCGGGCACCCGCAGTGCACCACTTCAAAGTCTAAACATTCCTTATTATTGCTGTGGCTGTGAGGCCGTGTGAAACGTCGCCTGGGAAACTGTAAAAACTTTATTGCTGGCAGATAGGTCTGCTGGGGATCCTCCTGTCATTAAGTCGGCAGCGCGTCATTTTAAAACATAAAGGTGTCATTTTTACTTTATTACTGTCAGACAACACAAACACACATGTTCCAGTTTCCCCACATCCAAAGCCCATGCTATAAAGCATCACAAGTGACAGAAAGGGCAACATAACTTGTGAGGGATCATATCCTGCCAAAGACTAAACATTTGTTATATAAGAGAGTGGAATTCATGTCGCTGTAAAATTGTAACCAAGACTTTACATTATAGTAATTATGGAGTTATTATGTCATTTTATTTTTCCCCTGTAACAAATGTTTATGAAAAGAGCATTTATCTCCATCCCTTTATTTACCAATGGAATCTGTGTAATGGTGTAGCATCTACAATGTTGACTCGCATCTCAATGGGACAAAATCCAACAAGATCGATTTAAAATTGTAGTAAAGAAAGAAAAGCAGAACATTTTTGAGGTGGAACGGGCATCATGCGTCATAAATGACTAAATGACCAAATGCATAGAATGATTACGCATATGTGATAGCACGATGATGAGAAAGAGTAAAGATTCTTCTGGACAAAGGCCGAATTTAGCAATCGGGCTATGTTAGGTTAAATGAGACAAACGTGTTAATCTGACTTGGGTGTACATTTATTTTTTATTACACCCACAACACTACATTGGGAAATAGCTTTGCTGAAATTACATGAATTTACATGAATTACACACATTTTATTCAAAGTAATTAACTGTGATTCAGTGATTTCACCAAGTGGGAGGTAGAGAGGCTTTCAAAAAACTAAACAAAAAAAGCTCAATAACAGCGTATTTAAAGTGTGTAAAATATGAGATGAACTGCAGCAGTACACCAGTCTGAAAGGTCCGAAAGGGGAAAAATTTCCGAAAATACCCCGTCCTGTAAAGCTTTGAGGTAATTGTCGATCCTGGAATTTTCAGCCCTAAAATATGATTGAGGGCTCAAGCGGGCCTTTGAACTCTGAAGTCACGAGCGCGCGCGGTCACTGAGCGGAATCACGGGAACCGAGTCAGATCGCTGGTGCAGACTGCAGGCGTGAACTCTCTTGGCCCCTCCAGATGTTACAGAATCATATGACGGAGGCCGAGGCATAGGAGACACGTAACCACTGACATTCCTGACCCTCGCGCTGTTTATATCCACTCGCAAACACACGCACATGAGAACCATAAAACAAGTGCATTCCTGCGCAGAGCCACATGAGCGGTATTAGGCCAATATCCGATGGGAGAGAGTTACATAATGCTGGGTTTAATCCTACAGGCTCCTGGCCTGTAACCTTTATTGGCTTTATTTACTCTAATGCGGACCCATGGCACCACTGAGATGGTGGAAGTGAACCCTCTGTGATAGGCACGGAAATCAGTTTTCCCCATCTAGATGTTGGACACGATAGGATGTCTCCTCTGGAGTGGATTGTTTTGACATGCTGCGGCTTCATGTTTAAAAAAAACGATTACGATTGAATTTCTTACGCATTGTTGTTCGATGGTTTGATAGCCGACCTTGAGACACAGGGCGGCGTGTTGGTCAGCAAGGCTTCCCTTTGAGGATTCCTGTACTTTAAATATGTGGCTTTAAATACATTGTGGTTTCAGGGGTATAGTTACAAAGGCATACTTTTGAGTGAATTGTTGAAAATAGCTATAAGCTGGAGCCAGTGTTCTCCTGTTGCGTGGTAGATTCGCAACCCTATTATATTTGTGAATAGGAGGTGGTAAATAATAATAATAATAATAATAATAATAATAATAATAATAATAATTACAGTGCATCAAAAGGGCAAAACAACACATGCATTTTATTTGTCTCTGGTTGGTATGTACTGCACTGGCTTTTAAATGAATCTATCAGCATTCAGTTCTGATGTGTTATGTTGAAAGCGATATGGAAATGATGCAAGGACTGACATTCAGATTGCTATTTTGAAAATGTATTCGGATTATTATCCAGAAATAAAGAGAAAATTATATATGTTCCTAATTTATTAAAATGACACAATTTAAAAATAAGCGATGAGTCATTTATGAAAAACAAACCCCTCTGAACTGGGTATTCAGTGGTTCCTGTAGCTGGAAAGAAAAACAGGCCTGAGGTTGACCACAGCCACAAGATATCCTCTGCTAATCTCAACAGCTGGCAGTGGTTGGATTATACGTCCTCTGTATGCGTAAATGGGATTAGTTGAGCCTCAGTGCATGATTCTGTGCAGTCATCTGGAGAGAAAAGCCATCATTCAGAAGAAAAACAAATCCCACCAATGTAGTGTGGATGCACGCTGGGAATTGTGCACAGAGATTTAATAGGTAGCACATACTTAATCTGACTCCATGAATGAATTAGAGAGATGAATGGATGAAAGGCAGGAAGAGTGACAAGGTTTAGTGTGTGTGTGCGTGTGCGTGTGCGTGTGCGTGTGCGTGTGCGTGTGCTACATGATCATGATCATTTTCAGTGTTTGACACAAACAAGGAAATGGTTTGATTAGTGCCATTATTATTCTGGAAACAGGGATGCATTAAACTGACATTACACACAAATGAAAATTCTCTTATTATTCTCTATTAGATTTTGAATTGGCAGAGAGTGACCTCCAAAAATAATGTGAATGATAGAACATCATATTGTATCATTTTTATGGATTTATGTATATGGATTTCAGGCATTAAAAGAGTAATATTGGTACTGTTTGCAATGGTCCTGTTTTGGACCATTCACGTGGAACGTGCTGTGTCTGAGGCATCTCTTTGCACCAGATTGAGCATGAAATAATACGAAGAATGAGGCTGGGGAAAAAAAATCAGGGCACACTGATAATGGACAACAATGGGACTTTGCAGAGATATTGGCTGAATTTAATGAAAATCAGCTTACCCCACTTGAAGACAGTAAAAATGTGGTTTGAAATCCTCTGGGAAACCTGCATCATCAACCGTCAACAAAGACAATGTGTGACTCTCAATGTGTGACTCTTTGTGAGTGAGTAGATCAATGGTCGAGTACATTCCCGACATGCCATAACGGTCTGTGACAAACTCAAAGTACACAGAGGGAGCTGTAGTTTTTCTTATCTATGCTCAAATCTCAAAGGTTTCAATTTGTCATGGCAACTGCGATAGATAAATGTCCATTTGTCGTATTAATATGAAAAGGACGGAAGACACCCTCGGAAAGACGTAGACGAATGAATGCCGAAGGAGAGACTGCACTGATTTTACAGATGACAGGCGGGAACTGAGGCTTGCGATGGACATGTCGTGAGCTGGTTAACTCGTGATGAAGGAAGCTGATACTGTGTCGTCCCATCTGACACGACGCAGGGCTCATTGAAAACACGTCTAAATAAAGACGTTCCTTATGGGGCGTCAGCACCTATACATCCATGTGCCAAGATTCCACTGCGTACCAAAATCAATGCTCCATCGATCCATAATCCATATCCATCCAAGCTCATCTTCCCAAGTCAAGTAGTACATTTAATGCAATCCATTCCTAAGGGAAGGGCCATCTGTCCTGGAACCGACCACCACTGTACCACACAATAACCTAAATAAGGAACAAATTGTGTCCTAATAGTCTTGTATGGTAGTGGCGCTGGGACTTTGGCTCTTCATAAACGCATACAGAAACTAAAGCATCGCTCTTGCTATATAATTCAGTGTCCATCATGATCTCACGACACAGAGTGCCGACTCACATGTGTTGGTGTGTGCACCACCCCCCACCCAGCTAGTAAAACGCCCTCTTAAATGTTTGGCAGCAGAGCAAAAATAGGATGACGAACAGATAACTGGAACGCTGTGTTCGGCACCATAGGTGTGAGCACGTACATGTGTACTTTTTCTATCTTTGTTATATCAATGAGCGGCTGAATGAAGTTCCCCGCTGAGTTTGTCCTGAAATGCTGCTCGTTGCCTCGTCTCACCGACGGCTGGAGGAGCAGGGACAGGAACGAGCTGAAATTAAAAATGTATTAAAAATAAGGCCCAGACACGCCGTACTTTAGGAGATTAAAGCTCGGCTTGGTACAAACTGTGCTGAACAAACTGAGGCAGCCCCTACGGCCGGTGCAGAGTTTTAAGCCGATCGCGTTGCTTCACAGTAAAGCTTAACGCAATGGAAAAAGAGCTGTGGGGGGGGGGGGGGGGGGGAAAGGGGGGGGGGGGGGGGGGGGGGGGGGGGGGGGTCATCTTGGTTTCTGGTGCTGGCATGTGTGTTTTTAACAATGGTAACGGTGCCGTGGGGCCCAGTGTGTGTGTGTGTGTGTGTTGTCATGTCTCAAGCGTTTCCCGTAGAGGCTTCAAATGTGAGCCGAGCATTTCCCAGCAGCACACTGAGGGTGACTTGGACCTTGCCTCCTGCAGATAGGCCTTTTTTGGCCTTTTGGCTCTGACTCAAGTGTGTCTGGCTAATAATAGCAGGCAGGACGCCTTCACACATCTGGTGTCCAGCCCATTCGTTTAACTCC
Organism: Colistium nudipinnis; assembly: GCA_016785305.1. Classification (NCBI taxonomy): domain Eukaryota; kingdom Metazoa; phylum Chordata; class Actinopteri; order Pleuronectiformes; family Rhombosoleidae; genus Colistium; species Colistium nudipinnis. Next base: position 562,758 of record JAFBJU010000199.1, read on the forward strand.
TGCTGAACAAAGTTCCCCAAGAGGCAACACAGTGCTTTTTTTTATCTGTGCCCTCTGCTGCGGCTCTCAACACAGCATAAGCTCGTACAGCTGAATCCCAATTCAATGCTCTCTGAGAAAAGGTTACAATTAGATGTCAATTCAATTTACAGCTGTTGTGCGTTTTAGGGCTTGAAATATAGGAGCTTTGAAATGCATACCACTTCTTTGTTTGCCGAACAGTTTATTTTATTATTTCATATAATTATCATCATTATTTAATTTTAATTTCTTATCAGCTGTTTCGCAGGTTGGATCCAATATTTGTCTCTTATGAATATTGAGACTCTTCTGTTATCTACGTACGTACTGTGGGATGTAGTGTGTAACCTGTTTTTATGAATCGAAAGGAGGAAGCAGGATACTGTACAGTTGAGCTCGGATTTGGGTTACAGAAAATAGACTTGAAGACAGATCCCTAGAGCCTTTTCCGTCTTTTCTCAATGAGAGCTCTAATCACCGAGCCCACCAGTGTGGCGACTCGCGAACTGTGGTGGCCGGTCGCCTCAATTGACTGCAGTTGGCAAATTAGTCTGTGGTGGAAAATTCCACCGAGCAGCTGGATGTGTAAGCTGTACAATCGCAGGCACGGGGTTCCCACCCACTCTGCATCATTTGAACCACGGAAAGCTCATATTGAAGTGACCTCCAATGGCTGCTTCCCCTCCGTGAGCCAAGGCGGAATATTCCCAAGTAGTGCAAAATCATAATTTTACCGAATAAATTAAATCATACTCATAACAGTCATTTCATAAACATAGTTGAGTGCTGACTAAATTAGAGCCCAACTTTTTAAGGCTGGCCTTTCACAGAGATATCAGTGTTGATGGATGCCCACATTAACACTTTAACAGACTATATTATATTCATATTTTACATACGTTTATTTTCTCAACTGAAGTTATCTGTATTTGGTTGTATTGATGTTGGTTATAAGTTTAACATATCGAGCCACACCTACGGACCTATATGTTCAGGCTGTAGACTCAAGTAGAGTCTCCGGCTCATGTTTAGATCATAAAATATCCCTTGAAATGTCAGCCCGGACTTTATAGCGGGGTGCCCCAATGTAGAGTTTTTTTTTTGTTTTTTGTAGTAGAAGTTCCTGCATGTGCACCATTAAACCGGGGATTGCGTGACCCCTGGCATGAGACGCGGCGACACCGTGGCTTCGGTTTGGAAAACTCCCACAGGTAGGCCGAGGAACAGGCCACCAATTATGAGCAGCAGCAGCAGCGGATTAGCATGTTCTGTCCTGGACCTCCTCCCTCTAACCTGGCCTGTTGTCAAGCTGCTTGTGCTCAGCCCCCCTGCCTCTTTCTGCCTCCTCACATCTACTTCACAATTACTGCCTGTCTGATGGAGTGATAATCACCGCAGCCACCAAATCAGGCCTCTGATCCGCTCCTGTGTTTGTCAACAGTATCCGCCCGGCTGCTGCTGGTGCACACAATACGGATCGGTTTAAATGTGTCGACCGCACAGTGATTCTGTGGCCCGGGGATATTTCCACACGCACAGATGTGTCGCTCACTCTTTTGTCCCCTTCAGCCCATGGTCCCTGCGTGTGACTGGAACTCGTAATCCCACAAATTCCCCATTTGTCCCCAAGTGGGAAAAAAACAAATGTGCCAACCTCCACTCGTTCATTGTCAATATTAGCTGTCCCTGGTATAGCCTTTATTTCACAGGAAGACGGAGATTGCAATAAAATGTGATCACAAAGCTGCAATCGCTCCGTTTTCAGAGTCGCCGTAGAGGTATTGAGAGATGTGTTGCGGCAGGCTTTAACTAATCATAAAATGAATAAAAAGACTCTTATCACTCATGATGTTATTACTGTACTGTGTAAAATACATACAGTTCAAGAACAAAGCATTCCAATCTACTTGTACTGTAAACAATCACAAGCAGTATTCCAGCACTGTATGTTGTGAAATTAAAACACAGCATGCATAAACCAGTGTGAGGCCTCCGGGTGAGCAATGCCACGCAAAGTCTCAAGTGCAGGACACGCTACTCTCAGATAAGAGCTGCTCATGTTTCCTGACCGTATCACACTGGCTGGTAATGGGAAGATACGACGCTGCGAGGGGAGCTTGGTTTGGTGCATCTGCATAGTTATTAAGCTGGGACACTGTCATGTGATAAGGCTATTAGAGAAGGATCTGGCATCCTCGAATAACCTGGAGTTAAGCCTTCCATGGTGCCACTGAAGACAGAGGGGGAAGCTGCTCGGAGAGCCTGTGCGCGTGTCGGGATACGAGAGGAGGGTTGTGTGACTCAGAGGCACCGAGTGTGCGGCATTAAACTTCTTCGGGTACGATCCATCGCCTGACCGCGCATTGCAAATGCAACCGCAAACTGGATGCGCACTGGTCAAGTGTCCAGGGGTCCATCTTTGCTGTTTTATTAGTGCTGATTGTCATATGAGGCTGTCGTTTTGCAGAATGACTTTATCCAAACATTGACAAACTGATTGAGAAGTTTTACTTTGAACTTAGGTTGTGCACGCAACCAAATGTTCCTGGTATTAAATTCGAGCAGAGTTTCAGACAGCCCTCTTGACCTGAAATACAGCTGTATGTACTGATTTATTTTTTTTGGCCTGTAAAGTGGGGTTTGAGGGCCACAAGCTGTAAACACACACAAACTACGTATGTCATTGTCTCATTTGAGAACAACGTTTTCCACATTTCCCCCATCCACTATTATTCTGTTCCCCAAAGTGTATTTGGTGTCAAGTGCCCCACACTTGGCTCTAATGAGAAAGGCTGTTTGTAAGATTTGTAACCAACTACTGTCGGTTCCTGGCAGAGTTGTTGACCCCCCACCCCACCTTATTTTTTTAGGATCCCACTCTGAGTGGCTAGATCAAAAGTTGTCAATTAATCTTGTCAGAAAAGTGGTAAACATGGCTTAGAAATAAAAAAAAAGGTATCACCACAGAGTCCTCTGAATTTCAGTTCTGGCGCTCATATCACGTTTCATCTGCAGCGTTTTCACCTGCATTCCACTTGTAGACAATCGCTGTATTTCATGATTTCTTTTTTATTTCCTAAAGGCTATTGTTTAACACTCAAACTTAATCAATGTGGTGAAATCGGATTTAAATCTCTCGAGTCGTAATCACAGTTAGTGACCATGCCTCGCAAAGCTGCAACTGCTGCAAGACAGGATTTTAAGGCCATAACGGCTCTACACTGCCTCATTCTCCCCACCACGAGAAATGAAGAATTTCACTTCGTTCTGGCAAGCAGGGGTCAGGTGAAAAGGATTATGTGCTCATTAAACCTTAAACTCAGAATCCAATCCTTATACCCCCAGCCTTTGCAAAGCCTTTCAAGTCACTGCACGTTTTTGAAGAGAGGCTGGGAGACACTGTATGGGAGGAACCGTCTGGAGCCTCGGCTGCGCCACTGCTCTCCTTGTGTTTGAGTCACGGATGTTGGATCCAAAGCTGACTGGACTGCCCCATCACACAGACTTCAACAGAAGGGGCACTGCCAGTTAAGATTTACCTCAGTACGGTTCAAAGACAGAGCTTGCAGATCATTATTAGATTCGTAGACAAGGCAGACAGACATAGGGTAGGACTTACGGTGTCATCGGGAGGTCTGGGAACTCATGATTAGCATGAGCAACATCGCAATTTATAGATCTAGTGATTTTTTCATAATGAGGACGTTTGTTAGAGCTCTTTAAATCATTAACTGCAGCAGTCCCTCAGACAAGGTGGCATATCCAGCTGCTCAGGGGTGGTGGTCAGCTGACAGCAGGAATCCACTCACAGCCACTCAGCTTCATTGTCATCTGATCATTATGTATTTCTTGCAACATGATGAAAGATTTGTAGTGGAATTTCTCAAAACCTTTGATTTGGATTCCTCGCTTCAACTGGCCTCTTCCAGATTACATTGTAAGTGTAAATGTTGTTGACCTGAAGATGTTGAGTGTAAAACAAACAAACAAAAAACATTATTACAAATTTCCTCATTTCAAACTTTCTGTCACATACTGTAATCTCAATATGTAAAGCCCTAAAATTCCACTTTGAATTATGGAAGAAGTCGGCCCACTGCCGTAATTGATAGGTATTATTATGGCTTATTTACTTTCAGAACTGAAATTAAAGTAAATCTTGTTTTTGGTAATGTATTTTGTTCACTGAGCAATTTTAAGTCCCATAAGCCGAAATGTGATTATCTAATTGTTCAAGCCTGGTCTGTCGTTACAGACTAGTTTGAGCTGTATATATTGTTATTGGTATTGTACAGATGTGTTCATGAGGCAAAGCAGACTTTATGAATTCATCTTGGGACAGGTTTAAAACAGGATCATTTATAGACAAAGAAAGTATGCTAAATCTAATTCCACAGTGCATTGTCTGGTTTGGATTTTGGAGAAGGTAGATAAAGTATAATAACATTTTTTTCTCATAGTTATAATCTCAAAAGATTGGACCATCCTCTTCTTGACTCTAGTTGTATTTCCAAACAGCTTTCTTTTAGACTCTCAGCCTCCTAGCTGTAAAAGTAAACAGGGGAGCTGCTAAAACAGCTCATGTTTTTGTCTGAAAACTTCTGTCTGCCAACCATGTCAGCCGGCCCAGTGGTCAGCATCACGTTAGGAAAACAATGGTGAAATTCATCCCGGGCATCTGCTGATGATGGAGGCAACAACGGGGGGTCAAAGAGAAGTCTGCTTATGTATGGTTTGTATTGTTGTGCAGCAATGCAATCTGAGTCATCCACCACGAGCGTCCTTGCGGAGCTGCCAACACCTACGTGTGCCTGCTGTCCACTGGCTTGTGAAAGCCCTCCTACATATTCTCTGGCAGCGGCTGAAAAGCAGTTTTCAAATGATTAATTGTTAGATGGTGTCATTCAAAAATCAGTTGCACAGTATCCATTCAGAAAAAAAATATTATAATTAAAGAAAAGGTCACTGAATATTTGAAAAATGCTTGACCCCATACTGACAGCAACCTTTAGAATAATATTTTACAGGCTATGCAAATGTACAAATGACTACTTTACTTAATACTATCCTGTATCCTGTACTGTAATACTGCAACAAATTGGGCACCCATATCATACGCGGCAGTGCCCCCTTCTGGCTGAGCACGTGTACACATTTATATGTACTATGTCACATCCGGGTGGATTTCCGGTTGAACACGGAACATGAAAAGAGGTGCGTAGAATGAATCTCCCTCCATCTAATCTGAATTTACAAGTGTACAACGTTTTCGGCGACGTACATTTCTAAGTAACTAAACCTTTTACCAAAATGGCAGTTATTGTCGAGGAAAAATATTTTAAAACGGTGAAAGTAGGTGAAGCGTGGGCCGGTAGTTCAGTCGTTTACAAACTGGATACGCGTAGCATGGCCGTGTTAAACGTGGGAAGCTATGAATATTCCCAGCACATGTGAGCGTGTAGTGAGAGGCAGGCATATGTGGGACAGAGAAGATAAGTTTTGTGTGTTCGTGTTAATGTTATAGACATTTTCAGCGAGGTCCTGCCTGACCATGTGTCTCCCTCGTCAAATGGCTTAATATTGCTTATTAGCATATATTTGCTTCAAGAGTTGTGACCGGAACATGATATCCCAAGTGTGGCACCATTCTACTTGAGTCAATCCAAAACATGGAAAGCGGGAAACTGACCATAAACGGATGCTAAAATACTGTTTGGTCATATCTCAACATAATATATTTTGATGGTAAGCATAACGAAAATTATGTGCAAATGTTTAACGCACTGTTGAGATTGAATTTATTTGCTGTGCTAGTTTGAGGATGCGTGCATGGATGAGCTTTTGGGACTTTGTATAGAATCTATGACCTTGTAGGTCTTGTGCAGACCTATCCAGCGAGGTCCGGCCTGCAGTGGCCCTGTCCTTTCCTGTAGTGTCTGCTAGAGAGATTTGATGCTGTTTGAGGCCCTGCTGTGACTCCTTGCGGCAGGGTTATAGGTAAACCTCAGACAAACTGGCACATACCTATTGTGAAATCTAAAACGTTTGAATCTGCTCAAATGTTCAGTTATATCCCCAAAGAATGTCTGTACTTACCAAAGTGAAATGCTGTGTTAACAGGACCGCTGAAATGGAGCCTAGCCCCTCTCCACTCAGCCCTCCTGACTGGCTTCTGGTTCCTCACAAAGGAGTTTTAGAAAATCACCAAAAAGCCAGGTTTGTGATTGTTAAAGATGGGATTTCATTAGAACATTTCAAGACAGTGAGAAGTAGTTGTCTGTGTAGGTCTTGTGCAGACCTATCCAGCGAGGTCCGGCCTGCAGTGGCCCTGTCCTTTCCTGTAGTGTCTGCTAGAGAGATTTGAGGCTGTTTGAGGCCCTGCTGTGACTCCTTGCGGCAGGGTTATAGGTAAACCTCAGACAAACTGGTACATCCCCATTGTGTAAGCTAAATTATGACATTCAGAACTTCGAATCTGCTCTAAGTCTGCCAAGTGTGCCAACTTCTGTTCACCCTAAGGGAACATTCCTCAAACTGTTAGTGCCATGAAACATGTTTAATATAGAAGCTGACCTTAACCAGTGAATTGTTCAAGCCTCATCCCTTCGTGGCACATAATGATTTTTTTTTTCAGGTTTATATACGAATGTCTGTACTTACCAAAGTGAAATGCTGTGTTAACAGGACCGCTGAAATGGAGCCTAGCCCCTCTCCACTCAGCCCTCCTGACTGGCTTCTGGTTCCTCACAAAGGAGTTTTAGAAAATCACCAAAAAGCCAGGTTTGTGATTGTTAAAGATGGGATTTCATTAGAACATTTCAAGACAGTGAGAAGTAGTTGTCTGTGTAGGTCTTGTGCAGACCTATCCAGCGAGGTCCGGCCTGCAGTGGCCCTGTCCTTTCCTGTAGTGTCTGCTAGAGAGATTTGAGGCTGTTTGAGGCCCTGCTGTGATTCTTCACGGCAGGGTTATAGGTAAGCCTCAGACAAACTGGCACATGCCCATTGAGTAAGCTAAATTGTGACATCTAAAACTTTGAATCTGCTCTAATTCTGCCCAGTGTATTCTAACTTCTGTTCACCCTAGGAGAAAATTCTTCCAACTGTAAAAGTGCCATGAAGGATTGACTGGGAAGATTTTACCAGTAACTGCAGCTGGATGAATTTAGTTTATCTTAAATTTGCGATGTAATGACAGAGTAAATACTGGCAAAAACCATCGCTGTCTGTGCTACATGTTTAATATAATGCTCGGCCTTACATCCAGTGAACTGTTCAACCTTCATCCCTTCATGATAGATAATGCAAGAAGTAATTATATATCGGTTATATTTCTTAAGAATGTCTGTACTTAACGAAGTGAAATGCTGTGTTAACAGGACCGCTGAAATAAAGCCGGGCCCCGCTCGACTCAACCCTCCTGACTGATGTCTGCTTCCTCACAAAGGAGTTTGACAAAAAAAATGAAAAGCCAGGTTTGTGATTGTTAAATTGGGATTTCATTAGAACAATTCTTGACTTCGAAAAGTCGTTTTCTTGCATACACTTTTTTTTTGGTATATTCAGTGACCCCCTGCCATGAGCCCCCCTTGTTAAAATCTATAAACATTGGTTATTAGCAAATCTTTGATTCTGTATTTTACCAGAACATTAAATCCCAAGTCTGTGAACATGCAACTTGAGTCAATTCAAAATATGCAAAGGAGAAAACTCACTTTAAACAGATAGAGAAGAGGTTTGTCAAATATCAACATAATATATAAGTTAGGGCAGTTCTGGCATTGTATTTATTGAAAATAAATGGAATAAAGTACAAATGTGTTTACCCATGTTTACTGCACAGCTTATCTGTGCTAAGATTGAATTTATTTGCTGTGCTATTATGAGGATGCATGCGTGAATGAGCTTTTGTGACTTTGGATAGAATCTAGTGACCTTGTAGGTCTTGTGCAGACCTATCCAGCGAGGTCCGGCCTGCCGTGGCCCTATCCTTTCCTGTAGTGTCTGCTAGAGAGATTTGAGGCTGTTTGAGGCCCTGCTGTGATTCTTCACAGCAGGGTTATAGGTAAGCCTCAGACAAACTGGCACATACCTATTGTGAAATCTAAAACGTTTGAATCTGCTCAAATGTTCAGTTATATCCCCAAAGAATGTCTGTACTTACCAAAGTTAAATGCTGTCTTAACAGGACCGCTGAAATGAAGCTGAGCCCCGCTCAACTCAGCCCTCCTAAGTGACGTTTGGTCTGGTTCCTCACGAAGGAGTTTGACAAAAAACTGGAAAGCCAGGTTTGTGATTGTTAAATTGGGATTTCACTAGAATAGTTTATGACAATGAAAAATAGTTTTCTTACATACACTTTTGTGTTATATGCAATGATCCCCTGCCATGAGCCTCCCTTGTTAAAATCTTAAGATATTGACTTTCAGCATATCTTTGATTCAGTCTTTGTCCAGATTATGACATCCCAAGTCTGGCAACATGCAACTTAGGTCAATTTGAAATATGCGAAGGGGAAAACTGACTTTAAACAGATAGGGAGCAGGTTTGTCAAATATCAACATAATATACAAGTTAGCGCAGTTCTGACATTGTATACATTGAAAATAAATGGAATAAAGTAAACATGTGTTTACCCATGTTTACTGCACAGCTTATCTGTGCTAAGATTGAGATTTATTTGCTGTGCTATTTTGAGGATGCGTGCATGGATGAGCTTTTGTGACTTTGGATAGAATCTAGTGACCTTGTAGGTCTTGTGCAGACCTATCCAGCGAGGTCCGGCCTGCAGTGGCCCTGTCCTTTCCTGTAGTGTCTGCTAGAGAGATTTGAGGCTGTTTGAGGCCCTGCTATGATTCTTCACGGCAGGGTTATAGGTAAGCCTCAGACAAACTGGCCCGTGTCCATTGTGTTATATATCAATTGGAGATCAGTTATTATTTTAATATATAAACTCGACTTCCACAATTCCCCTTCGCATTTAGGGTTTGTGTGCGTAGTTGAGCGTTATCTGGACTGAAGCTGCAGCAAAGGCATTAAGGAAATAAAGGTTAAATTGCAAAATCATCTTTCCTTTTCATTTGAAGACATGTAAAGCAGGTTACATAACAGGAGCAACACATAAAAAGTATCAACATTAATCTCTCACCTGACAAAAATTTGACCAAGGTGTTCTTACTTGTAGACTTACAAATCCATGTTTGTTAATACAGCACTGTAGTTTAAGCTTTTATGAGTAACTACTGTAATGTTGTTTCTTTTTTTATGCAGAAAGCAGAAGCACGTGGAACAACCAGGCTACGGCTGTTCATGCTGCACAAAACATTCGCTAAGAAATACTACATTCGTCTGGTGAATTTAGGACAACGACGCTAAAGATGTCGGTAATTAGACTGCTGGGTTAAAACCTGTAGCATGTAATTATAGTTGTTCAATGTTTATATTTTTGACATAAAATTATAAAAATGACACTGAACCCTGCTGGCAAGTAGTGGCCGCTACAACATCTTTCTGCTCCACTGTGCCCATTTAGTGATAAAATTGATGTTGGGAATATACTAGCTGATTAAAACTCAACTATAATGTGAGAATTGAGTGAAGAGGCAATATGCAACTGCTGCTTGGGTCAGTTGTGAATATTTAATCTGTATTGTACAGTAACTGGAGAACTGTGCAGTAGTTGAAGCCTTGAACACATTTTTTCTATAGCAATACATAGATAATTGAAAAGTACTGAAAAATATACCGATGCTGGTTATTGTAGTCCTCTGTTAACTCCCTTGTGCATTTGTTAGTTTTTTACTCAAGAAAATATGAAAAACTCTTTAAATAAACGTTGAACCATTGAATATGCTGCTGTCATTCAACATTATTTTTAAATAACGAACAGTTAAAGGTGGTAGAAAGTCAGTGCCCACATTTTTCAGTTATTGTAGAATTGTCACAGACCAGGAAATCATTTTACCATGCGTGCGTGCTATGGCCCTGATAAGACCATGTATGTTGTAGTCTGCAACGCTTGAAGATGTTAAGTAATTTCTGAATGAAAAGCTGGTCCTGATTTCATGACGAGCTGTATCCGAGTCTTGGAAGTCATTCTGTATAGGACTGGCTAATGGCTTCCAAGTTGAGGGTCTGTCCCCCACTTTATTTGTCAGATTCCGCAAAACCCCAGCTAGCTGGCAGCCCCAAATAATGATGCTTCCTATTTTACCACTGTGAGTCTGTCTTCGGGTATTTTTAGTATAAGTAACAGCTTCTTCACTTTGCTCCGTGCGTCATCTGTGATTCATTTATACTTTCGGTAATTCAATAAGTGATGCCATCATAGCTGGATGGCCATTTCTAAGGAAAGCAAGTTACAGAGCTAACTCTTCTCCATACACAAAGTGTTACAGTGGACTTGCATAATCTTGTTTCATTGATTGGACATAGTCCTCACTCCCAATTACCTTTTTTGTCAATATCTATTTTTCAATCCAATTGCAAATGTATTTAATGTGGGTAAGAACAAAGGTTCATGTATTAGTCGTTTAAATAGATTGTATTTCTTAAAATCAAGCCATAACTTTTTGCCAGTGTGATTGACGAGAATCCTTTACTTCAGAGTTTGAGTTTGTGTTTATATTGAGTACATTAAATATGACAAGGATCCTGCAAGAACAGAGGGGACATCTGAGGACATAACGGTTTAAAGTTAGCCCTTTATATAATGCGTATGACATGTTTTTTTGTAGGACTTGTATGTCGTGATTCAAACTGAATTTACATAAATCACATATTATATAAGGAAACGCATGTTTAACCCATGAAGTTATGTTTTGTGCTTCGTTGTATTTTTTTCTTCGTTTTTTTTTTCGTTTCCCTATCTTTTATCTCTGGTATGTATTTTTTACGTCCTACTTGTGACAGTTTTTGCAAATTACCATCTACTATTAACTGTGTGGGACAGCTTCTCGGTTTGTATATGAACACTGCATCTTTTTCTCTAAATTTAGTACAAATGAGTATAATAATCATTCACGTTCTTATTCTGTTTTCACCAGGCCAGATGAGAATACTTGATCGTATTTTGAAGTCAACCGGACGTTTGGAGCGGATATGACGTGATTTCTTCAGCTTTGTCATCATGTAGGAAACGCATAAGGTAAGTTATCGACGTTACTGACGCTTCCACCGTGTCGATTTACTGTTTGTTGCGATGTCATGACGTGGACTTGCATTTTCACTCGCTCTTTCTAAAAAAGTTTGAGGAGTTTTTCCCAATCTGATTTTTATTGCCCTTTTCTTTCGCTACTTTCGTTGGCGCCTCCACGTGTTTTTTCAATGACCTCAAATCGCATTTACCCACGTTAAACCGACAAAAGCCCAAATTCAACAGTTTTACTTTCACTTTCGAAGAATGGCCCCGGGCGTCAAAACTCGTAAAGGAATGATGAAACCACACCAGTATATAAAAAAAAAGAAAGGACTATTTTGATTGTGTGTTGATCTACTATGTCGGTGTTTGTCAGATGAAGACATTTGATTAGTTCAGGATATGTTTCATGGCACCCGAGTTGAGGGTGTAATGAGGTTGTGTCACAAGCAGGGGGAGTCATTTATCATCGTCAGGGGTACCCAAAGACAAATCGTAAAGGTCCACAACATTTTTTTTTCAATATGACAAAGGTCCGTTTAATAAAGTCGGTCAAGATAACAATGATATTATGGAACCACACATCACTATTACCGCATCGTTTCAGCCCATTAATGTGACAAGTGGCACGTTTGGCCTGTTGCCCGGACTTTAAACTTTGGCACAAAAGGTGTGATAGCCAGGCGGAGACACTGATGCAAGTGTCCGTTGGTGACTCGGCTGTGGTACTTGTTCTTCACTATGTTCAGTGTTGAGAAGATTGCAGACTCACAGCTGTAGGTTGAGCCAAACATTGTGAGAATGTGAAGTGCCAGCTTATGCGGGAGGGAAATTAGCTGCAGTAACCTTCTTTGTCCAGAAGGTGGGAGCATCACAGTCAGCTTCTTTCAGTGCAACTTTTTTTTTTTTAACTCCGTTGCTTGCAGTCGAGAAAGCGGAGAACTTCGAATCAATGGTGTCTCTTGGTTGATTCACGTTCTTAAATGGACTACTAGCTAGTTACCTGCAGAAGACGCTGCGCTGTCGCCACTCAATCTTCACTGTCAGCTGTATGTACGACTGTGTATAAAAAGTAAAAAAACAACAAGTCCGTTGTCATGGAGATGGCGCTGTACGTGATTGTATGAGCGCTGCATGCCAAGCAGATCATGTGGACTCGTTGCGTTGCAGCGATGTCTCGCAGATACTATATATATTACATAAGAAAAGTATATATTTGCTCTGGGTCCGGAGACAGTTGTGGTTCGGTCCGGATCCAGACCGGTGTCCGGTCTTTGAGGATCCCTGTGTTAGGTGAAGGTGAAGACATTAAACGTGAGTCTTTAACACAACAACAAAGGTTGAGTAAGGATGCATTAACATAAACATTAACACTTTAAGGTATGTATGTCCTGTAGGTCTTACTTAATTTATTTTGGATAATTGTTGTAGTGTGGGTAGAAGGTAGGTTGGTTGGTTGATAGGTTGATTGATGTTGATCACCGGAATACATTGTAAAGAAAGAAAGACAGAAATGATGATATACATTACATGTTAAATGCAAATGTTAGTCTTCATACTTTTTTGGTTTGACACTACGTTTTTTTTCTTATACATTTTATGAACTTGTGTGTGAATGAAAGAAAAATGTTCCGCACAATGAGTCATCTAAGATTGATCATTTGTTTTTGAAGGTCAGAAATCTCCGCTCAACAAAATGCAGTAGTCCCTGTAGCTCCGGACCCTGTAGTTAAACAAAAACAGTAGGTTTATCCCCTATCACAGCCTCTATATTGGAGGTTGGACAATAACGTGATCGATAACTCAATTAACCAATAATGAGAAACGTGCCTCTTTCCGCAGTTACTTCTCGATTTCAGCAAAAAGGCTCTTGTGGCCTGCAGATGAATCACTGACAGTGTCATTTCATAGTGAAAGCAGCCGACCGAGGTAACCAAACATATTTATAGTTATTTATATAATGATAAGGCAGATCAATAATTTTGTTACTAAGAGTTGTTTGTGTCTCACTTTTTTTTCTCCCTCAGATGGATTTCCCTGTGAAGGCAACAATACATTTGTATCTTTTTCGCAGTGGGAAAGTGGTGAAAAGCCTCCTCGGGTCATATGGCTTCAAGGTGACAGATCTGGGAGGAGATCAGGTACATGTCGCGGGTTCGTTTTTAAAGCTCAAAGCGGTCAAGGCCCATTTGGAGCAAATTCTTGAATCACAAAGCAAGACCACGACATCGCCACACTCATCCTCACCACCCCAGACAGTCTCCTGTGAAGCCATTTCCAATTATTACACCAACCGCACAGTGTCAGGAGGTAAGAGTGGCAGGTCAGGATCCAGAGATGAGCCTCTGCAGGCCTCGCCATCTTTGCCTATCACTTCTGCTTCTTGGGGGTCAAACTCGTCCCACAGTCACCCAACCTCATCGGAGAACAGAGCTTCTTTTTTGCCAGGAGCAGATCAACATGCTTCTTTCAGACAAGGAAGTGAGTCCTTTATGGTTGATTCAGATGTGTTCAGGTATGCTAAGAGTCTAAGGAAGAAAGACATTGACGGGATCTTGGAGAACCATAATGTTGGAATGGCAGTGTGTGAATGTGGCGATGGCTTAGTCATTTCTTTACTGGGGAAGAGTGCAAGGCTGGCCCGCAGTAAACTACAGGACCTCTTGAGTGATCTCAACCTATCACTGCGCACACAAGAAGTCCATCTGAAGGACATGCATAGTGAAGGCATGGCCCTTCTAGAGAGAATGCGAAGAAACAACCACATATACGATTCAGTCGTCGTGTGTGAGACGAACGACAGACTTCACCTCATTGGGCCGTCTGGGCAGAGCTATGAGGTTAAGCAGAAGCTGTTGGGGAGGCAGACGGATCAGGCCCGGCGTGCAGGCAGGACGTTGGAGAAAAGCTCCAGAGGCAGGAGCAGCTCCCTGCCACCAACCAACCGCCTGAACACACAAAGAGAGACTGGTGCCGTTGCCAAGAAGTCTCCTGTTGGAGCTGCGGGTTACTCTCCAAAAAATTATCAGGATGATAAACGTTTCAATTCTGAACCCGGGCGGGAATATGGAGTTTGTTTGAAACAGCGTGGACCTCTGAAAGCAAGGAGCTCCTCTTTGTCGCGAAAAGCCGAGAGGCCCATCGGTATGGTTCAAGAGTCGGGAAACAAATGTAAACCCCCGCTCCGAAAGATGTTTTCCCTCAAAAACATGAAGCAAAAGATAGAAACACCCTGGAAATAAGCGAGGGAATCTTACTTTAAGGAAGTGATCATTTTCTGGATTTTTTTCTCTGACATTCATTCCTAAAGCGTCTTAAACATTAGGCAGCATTCAAAAAATGTCCAGCAGTGGTTTTCTAGGATACAGTGATGAAGGACTCAATGTTTGTTTTTCTATCGGCTAAAGTTAATTTAAATTTTCAGTGTGTATACAAATTAATGCCGCTGTAGACGTACTGCATATAGACATATAGATATATATGTACTTACATTTAGTTTATTTCTCCCCATATCAATTCTTTTGATCAGGATCTAGGTAAAAAAAAAAAAAAAAGACACCCTGATGTTACTCGTACTGATTATTAACCATTTCTGTAATGAAAAGGCTTGCACTTGTTTTGTACCGGCCGATACCTAGTATATTTGACTATCTAAAGATTATACTTGGCACAGTTTAGTTCTCTGACAACCAGCCCTCTAAATGATCATTATTGGGCGATCACATTTAAATTGGTTGGTTAGATTGAGGGAGATGTAGTGCGGTGCGATATAATCCTTTTTGACTTATACTCGGAATAATTTTACATCGGCAGGCTAGACTGGATTCATTCCCGATGTGTTGGGCTAGGGTACATATTACATCGAAGGTTAAACAGGGGAGTCAGTGTGGCAATAATTATACAAATGACCATTAAAGTACCATGGCTAATTTGATGGCTCTGTCAATGTTAATTAATCGTGATGATAACTTGAGGGCGCGCCCAGTCAATCTCCAGGTGTTCACGTTTCACCATCAGGACATTGTCCATCTGGAGCTGTTTTTGCCCTTGAGCAAGGCACTATCCCCATCTGCTCCCCGGACGCTCTCACCTGTCCACTGCTCTGTGGCCGTGCATGCGCTACAGATGGGTCAAATGCAGAGGTGAAATTTCCCCTGACTTGTGTGTGTTTGCATGTGCATCTTTGTGTGGGACGATGCGCAATTCTAATTCTAATAATTCTAATTCTTGTTACACCGGAGTTTAATGCCTAGATGGCCACGGTAACAGGAGAGAGGAGGCGGGATCCGAACTCGCATTAAGGGGAAGTGATGATGGCAGATGAGGATCTAGGCAGCCGTCCTCTACACTAATACATCCAGATGAGGCGGTAAGAGAACAGGCTGTGAGGAAACAACTAAGCCGAGTAGGTGACTGTGTTCCTTTGATGGTAATGTTGCAGTCTGATGGTAAAGTCCCTTTACTCACTCGTACAGTCAGAGTTGCACTTGTGATTGGCACAGGAGTAGCCTAGTAACTGTGACAGATCTCATCACTGAGCTTTATGTGGTGGTTTTCCCCGTTTTTTTTAAAAGTTTGATACAGAACAACGTTGAGATTTAGAAAGTTCTATTTCGACCAAAAATGGGAACTTGCAGCGTTTTGTTTTGAGCCTAATAAATTGTTAATGTTGAATGCTGAGGTCAAAGGAAAGAACCACAATTATTTCTGGACATTACAATGTTGGATTGCACCAACGGTTCCAAATCACTCAACCACATCTGTGTCGTGAAAGAGCTCATAAATAATCTGGTAAGCTATGTCAAACAACCGTAAACATTTGCCTGAAGTGGAATCTCGCCATGCAGATGGTTTTTGTTCTATGTTTTTCCAGGTTGTCCCATATAGATATAAAAGCATTTTGAAAAAAAATATGATGATGAATGAATGATGAAATATGCTTGTGCAACAATAACTCTGCAAATGAATGAACACATTCATCACAATTCACGGGTTGCCACAGAGACGGATGTCCTCAACGTTTGGCAGAATAAGAAGACGAACAAAGGCAGTGAGTAAGAGGATATGTTGTGATATGAACCAGTCCTTCAGATTTCAGGTGAAAAAAGCGACAGAAGTCAGGATTGCATTCTGAAAGCCGCTTCTTGTTCTTGAGTATAGTGCAAAGTATGGTCGCTCACCGTCATATAGAGACCCCACGCGTTTTAGATTTTGCGCGTCAAAAAAACAGGACAGGCTTTGAGTCATGAGCCGACGTGTGATGCCCCGTTCCTGGAAAGATAGGTGTTCGCTGTTGGAACATGTCGAGGAGGTCACGGCTTAGCGCACCCCGCTCTCTCTATCGAGACGTGTGGAAGTCTGACTGCATGGGTTCATCCGAGGACTGAGTGAGCCTGACAGTAAAGGTGTTTGGAAAGCAGAACGCTGCAGTTGCGTGACAAACGCAGGAAACCTGTGTAAAGGCTATTTTGTTCTTTGTTATTCGCTTTTTTGGCGGGTATTTCTTTCACAATTTTTTGACCCCTTGTAGTTTGTCTACAGCTAAGCCACCTTGAAAAGATTCCTATTTTCAATGAGAAAAAAAAGAGGGGATTTAAAAAAAAAAAATCAACCGTCTCGGTCTCAGTCGGCATTCCCATCCACAGCCTTACGTCGCACACACACCTACATACTTGACATTTAAAACAGTGCTGGTGAACTTATGTTTTTTTATAAAGCTCCAGCTTGGCACTGCTACGTGCTGGGAACCTCTGGCTTAGAGAAAACCCTAAGGGACACGTTGTACTGCCGGTGCCAAGTTAAAAGAAGGAAATGCCACGATCCTTCCCAGCAGATAAGGCCTCAAATTTGCAAGGTTAAATGCTCTTGTCTGGCAGTGTGTCACATGTGGGTTCCTGCGCCTGGGAAAGAAAATATACCCAGAAAACACACACACACACACACGTGCACATGCGCTCATGCGCACAGGTCAAAGCTGAACAGCATGAGAACAGTGAGAATGGAGCTGTGTTATGTGACAGCTTAGAGAGGCTTCGTGGCAGGAAGGGAGAGACAACAAGAGGATGCAGAAGTGGTGTGCACTTTTAAAGATAGCCCCTCGCCTTCTTATATAGCTTTGCATGAGGGCATGGGCTGACTGACAGGATGACGTGCTGTAGCTTGTAAACCACAGCTCTGTGGGACTTAACTAAGCACTCCCTTGATTCCACCAAAGAGCACGCCACGCCCACAACACACACACACACACACAAGCTGCACTACCGGGCCCCAGAAGTCGACCTTACTTCTCTTTCTTCTTCTTTGAGCCGCTTTCTGTTCCTCTGACTCGTCTTTTCATTTGTTTTTAGCGGCCTACACACAGGCAATGGCGGAGCTAGAGGGCCTGGAGTTTGGGAAGTCAGACTTTGTGCTCCTGGATGAGGTGACGATGGAGCAGTTTATGGAGAATCTGAAGTTAAGGTAAGGTCTGAGATACTGTCAGGGCGCAGGAAAGGGAGGGGGAGGAGGGTGGAAGCAGCTGGGTATCAGAGACCGATAGATTTAATGTTGGTGGCGATCTTAGACTTAATTTAAGAACCATTATTTGCAAAACTACCATGAATAAAAACAAATCAAAATCTGCGTGTTTTTCCATTGACATCAACCTATGATGTTACATTGAGTTATAAATGGCAAAGAGCACCTTCATGTGTAGTTAAACCAGGACGATTCAGACACCTGTTTATAAATAATAGTTTATCAGTAGTTTGTCTGTTGAGTATACTAGCAGGATGGAGACTGGTGGCCACTTCTATGTTTCAAAACACAACTCTTACTCTGAAGAAAACCTCAGAATTGCTGTGGCCAAGCCATTTTGACCATTTGATCATTTGATGATGTCAATACTCCAGTAAACAGTGGGGTATACTAAGGTTTCCATACTGGCTGTGTCCTCAAATCACACATACAAAAAAAATCCATAATTTCTCATCTTAGTTTGACAGAACCTTTAGGTCAGGCGCTGACCTGCCCTTGTCCTCTTACCATGTGTTCTACATAAGTGCTCCTTGGAGCATCCAGCCTCTTGATTGGGTCACTGCCAGAAGACACCCATTGTTCATTTGGAGCCGACGGGTAGCACAGGCTTACTTACTCATCTAGCGGCACAATTAACTCTTGTGACACTCCATTTTTACTCCTTCCAGCACCCGCAGGAGCTTGCACAAAGCGGTGACACCCAACCACAAGTTTCATTTCCTGCTCTCAGTGCACACACATTTGTGTCACTTCCTGTCAGCTACATATGACATAGGTGCATGATCTTTTATGGAACTTTCATCTTGAGGGTTGTCATGTCGTGGTCGGTGAGAAAGCGTCATGGGAAACTTCTATATCCTTAAATGAGCGGGAAAATAAATGAAATACCTATACATACCATCCTATATACGTATAAGTAAAAACATTAGACGTTACATGGGGTATATTTACAATAAAACTATTTAGAGTATCTATGTCCAGGTGAAATGACGGCAGTCCATCATTAATTTACGTATTTGGGCCCAGGTTCGAGAAAGGTCGCATCTACACCTTCATCGGAGAAGTCGTCGTCTCTGTAAACCCTTACAAGCAAATGGACATTTATGGAAAAGGAACCATTGATGCATACCGGGGCCGGGAGCTGTATGAAAACCCCCCTCACCTGTACGCCGTGTCTGACGCTGCGTACAAGGCCATGAAGAAGAGGGCCAAGGACACCTGCATCGTCATATCAGGTTTCACAACAATTTCTCACCATGACCGGTGCAGCATGTCAGCTTGACATGAACAGTATTTTTACTTTGTCAGCCTGCGAGTTCTGAGTGTATTAAGTTTGTCGAATGCTGCTTGAAACTGTATTAATTCAAAATTCATAAATATACCTGTCTATCATATCTGATACCACTTCCCCTTTCTTGATAAGCAATATTGTAAAACATGTGGGGCCGCAGCTTCAATTGTTAGTTTTGTCTATGTTGTTAAATTGTTGCCTTTTGCCTTTAAGGTGAAAGTGGTGCGGGAAAAACAGAAGCCAGTAAATACATCATGCAGTACATAGCGGCCATCACAAACCAAACCCAGAGGGCAGAGGTCGAGAGGTGAGAGGTGCTCCAGCCAATATCGGATTCATTAAGGCCGAAAACTGTCATTTTTGCCGAGAATCGTCTCGCCGTCTTCATTTCCTCTAACTCCACTTCCCCCATGGCTGTTTCTCGCACGTCTCCATCAATGGCTACCGCAATGCGACAAATCAGTGTGAAGAATGTGCTGCTCAAGTCCAACTGCGTGCTGGAGGCCTTCGGGAATGCCAAGACGAATCGCAACGACAACTCCAGCCGCTTCGGCAAGTACATGGACATCAACTTCAACTTCAATGGCGATCCCACCGGAGGACACATCAACAACTACCTGCTGGAGAAGGTGAGAGGAGGTGGACAGGATGATGGAGTGGCTCCGACCTCCACGGGTCTGAAATGATGAAAGTCAAAGAGCCATATGCGCCTCCGGGACACAAGAAGTTGGGCTCATTTAGTTTTTAAATTAGATATTTTCTCGCGCACATGAATGTTTCACGAGGTGATGACAAGGAGGCGTCTGGGAACAGCCGTGAATAGATGTGTCTGTGAAGTTGGCGTGCGGCTGCTGCGCGTTAACGAATGGCCCACCTGGGGGTACGCGATGCTGCTGTATTTATTCCCTCTGCCGAAGAACCGTCTGGCACTCAGAGCAAGTGTGAAAGATGGTGCCATGATTCATTCTCCGAGGGCAGAAATAACTGTCTCGAAGTTGTGCCGTTTCTCTGCCAGGGCGGTGGTGCTGTAGACACACTCCTGGAAACAAATGACATACTGAGACGCTGTGGCAAAAGCCTGTGGTTCTAATTCTATGTATGCATTGGTTGTTGATCAGCTTTACAGAACACTGGGGGCTCCAGGGAACGTTTTCACTCTGAACAGTCTTTAAATGGCAGCAATACATACATACAGTATATATTAATATATGATTTGACACAGATAATCACATCTGGCTTCTGTCCTGTTTCGTAGCTATAACCACATCTATCTTTGAGCTTTTTACAAATGTCTTTTTTCCCCCCTCCGCTTAAGACTTGCATTTGCATTCTGATTGTATCACACAGAATTGTCGGGTGTAAAGAGCAGTTATTTTTTGGGGGTTACTGAAAACGATATGTAGAAGAAATGGACCGCTTGTGCAACAAACGCCACTTAACCTGGGATTGAGTGGTCTGGTAGAGCGCTCTGGTCTTCATCTCGTTATCCCACAGTGTGAGCGAGTCAGAGGACGGATGTTTGATTCCCTCTTTTCCTCTTTCCAGTCCAGGGTGGTCCAGCAACAAGAGGGGGAGAGGAACTTCCACTCATTTTACCAGGTATCGTGCCGCTGTCTAACATACACGGACAATGCCCAGTTGAACTCACCGCCCGACATTAAGGCTGACCTTTTGAATGAGCACCTGTCAATAAATACATAAATGTCCAGTCATTCATGGCCAAAAAAGAATTTGTATTAAAAGTGGAACATTTGTTGTGTTTTATTTAGTTACTGCGCGGAGGCTCTGATGAAATGCTGGAGTCATTTCAACTACAGAACGATCCTGCTCTTTATGCATACACCAAGGAGGGAGCTGCGACAGCCGTGAGTTTGTCAACTTTTGCGCTTTTGCGTTGTCCATATGACGAAAGTTCATCTCGAAATGAGACGTAATATTTTTGCTCACCCCTGCCATTTTTTACGGGGAATAATCATGTCATCACATTATTTGACCATCGCCCTCTAGACGTCCAACAACGATCGCTCAAGCCACAAGGCGGTGTTGAGTGCACTGGAAGTGATCGGCTTCACCGACGAGGAGATCAACTCGATTTATCAGATCCTCGCCGCCATTCTTCTGCTGGTAAGCGTCAAGGCTGTGTGGGTTACACACGGCACTATGAAATGCTTCCATAAAAGGCTCATGGTTGAAATGAAATGACCGGTTAAATGCGTGTGTAAATGAAACTTCTACCACCTGTGTATTTACGAGATACCAAGCTCTGGCTCTTTATGGGAAGAAACGTCAAGAAGCGATGAGATCCTGTTCTTCTTTTAGGGCAACGTGCAGTTTGAGAGTGACGGTGAGAGCGTGCGGATCCTGGGCCTCGACACGGTGCACCTCATCTCCGAGCTGACAGCCACGGACCCGGAGAGCGTCTGTAAGAGCCTGCTGTACCGTACCGTGGCCGCTGGCGGCGGCGAGGTCATTGAGAAGGGTCACACAGAGCAGCAGGCCTGCTTCGGACGGGACGCCTTCGCCAAGGTGCTTGAACCCTCATTGAAATGGCAACTGATCAGGTCGTTTGTGTGGTTTTTCCAAATGAATTATTTGACAGCATCCCAAGGATGAAGACATCATGTCAACATCATCACTGTAATCCTCATATCTCATTTTCCCCACTCACATGATGTTGACCGAACCCCGCTCTCTCGTTCCTCTCCGCAGGCCCTCTACGAGAGGCTTTTCGGCTGGATCGTCGGCCGCATCAACAGTGTCATTGCAGTGAAAGACTACAACCCGGTGCTCCATGGGAAAAACACGGTCATCGGCGTGCTGGATATTTATGGCTTCGAGATCTTCGAGAAGAACAGGTTGGCGCTGTTGTCCCGCGACATGTCCTCCACTGTTGATGACGTTACTGAAGTGCTTGTTTCTCCGTCTGCAGTTTTGAGCAGTTCTGCATCAACTACTGCAACGAGAAGCTGCAGCAGCTTTTCATCGAGCTGATCCTCCGGCAGGAACAAGGCGAATATCACAGGGAGGGCATCACCTGGCAAGATGTGAGCAACGCATCCAAGCAATCGCAGTGCATCTACACAGAAATCCTCCTTCATGAAAGGAATAATATTGAGTTTTTACTTTATTGAAATTGTCGTAAAGAGGTGCCGTAACGCAAGCACTCTGAATAAACGCAAATCTACAGCTTGAATTTAAACTGACTTAGACTGTAGACTTAGACTCACACAAACTAGCACAGATTGACCGTTAAATATCAGTTTGCTTCTGTTTCACTCGGCAACGCTGCTGTTTACACAGATTGACTACTTCAACAACCAGATCATTGTTGATCTCGTGGAGCAGCCACACAAGGGCATCATCTCCATTCTGGACGAGGCTTGCCTCACTGTGGGTAACGTCACCGACACGGTCTGCCTGGAGAGCATGGACAGCAAACTGGCCCAGCACCCCCACTACACTTCCCGCAAGGTGAGAAAACGTCGCAACGTGACCGGTCAGGCCTCATCTCTCCGCCTTGTACCACTCTGTCATTCCCAGTCAGACTAAATTTAGGCTGTTGTTGTTATTTTTTTTCCCCCTGGAAGTAGGTCAAATTTTGGAACACGTATTTTCTTTATAGCCTCTGTGTGATCCATGAAATTGGCACCTTAAATTATTTATATTCGGGATATTACAGAGAAACATTGACGTCAATGTTTAAAAAAGGGATCTGTCTGACATGACTTAATGGGAAGTGGTGTTTTTTTGGTGGTGTCAACATATCTTCCTCGGACTTGCAGTAACTGTGGTAAAAAAAAAAGAAAAGCAGAAGGAATCGGCCAGCTGTATGGAATGCGAAAGTGATTTTGCTGTAAATATGATATGCTAAAATCATAACAGGAATACACATTTATTGCATTTATTTTCAATTAGGCGTGTATTTTGAATTGATATTGAATAAAAATGGCAACTGGGACTAAAAACTGACTTTAAACTCGAACACGGTTGCAGTTTTGTGTTGTTGTCAGTAGAGGGCAGAGTTTCTCTAATGCTTCACATAAAGACTGGATTTAGACATGACAAACAACCATTTCAGCCATCATTTCCCTACCCCTAAAGCTGATCTGACCTGAGCATTGTAAATGTTTTTTTTTGTAATGAGAAACAAGTTATTTTATTTACCATTGGCTCTCCACTCATAGTGTCCTCTACTGATTTCCAGCTGATCCCCAATGACAAAACCATGGACTTTCAGAAAGACTTCCGTATTCGCCACTATGCTGGAGACGTCACGTAAGTCGTTTTGACATTCTGCATTACTTTGATTGAAATGAGGGCCACGTGCTGAGTTGGGAAGCGTAAGGCCTATGATCCTATCAAACGGGCAGTATGTGAGTGTTTAGGTTTAAATCGTTCAAAAATGATAAAAGATTATGAACGGAAAGTGATGAGAGGGAAACATTAGGGCTACCCACCTGTGAAGAATCCTCTCTGGGTAAAAAACGGGAGGGAGAACGAAGGGAGAAGATATTAGATGGAGTGGCTATATATATCTATATATATAGATATACTGTATATAATCACAGTAAAAAGCAGATTTGATAGATTTGGTTACGTGACTTGCAAAAAAAATATTGGACCAGTTTCAAGCATGAAATGTTATGAGCCACTGGTGCAGAATCTATAGGAAGAAATGTAATGTGTTTCACATGTAATGCAATAAAAAGCCTACAGGCTTAATCGATTACAATGTTTTTGGTTGATGTCCGTGGTTGTTTGGTTTATGATGCACAGATTAGAGATGAAACGGGGTTTCCTCCTCCCTCCGCCATCACTGCTCCACTTCCCTAACGTGTTAACTGAATTTAAAAGTGGCAGTGGCCAGATGAGGCCCCCTGGCCAGCGCTCGCCCTCTGTGGCTTGTGTTTCAGAAGACGCTCACGTGTACTGCCCTCAATCTGGTCAGGGCAATGGCGTTAAAATGTCAAGGGAACACGAAAGGAGGCGGAGGAGGAGGAGGAGGAGGGATGGAGTCAGCTGATGAGACCATTTTGGCTCAGTGAGATGCAGCAGCAACAGTAATCAAGGAGAACTGGAGTAGGGTTTACTGAGGGGTTTTGACTGAGTGAAATCCAATAATATGATTTCAAACACACATTGGAACATTGAGCAGTGCATCCATCTTTAAAGCTCAAGATAGCTCTCGCATCAAATGACTCAAACACATTTGCTCCCCTTAAGCAATGGCTGCAAATGTCTTTCTTCATACCATTTGCGGACACCCCCCCCCCCCCCCCCCCCCCCCCCCCCCCCTTCATACCATTTGCGGACACCCCCCCCCCCGCCCCCCTCATTGCTTCTTGTTGTTTTAACTTTAAATGCCCTTAGTCGCATGCCACCATTGCCAGCGTCGACACGAGGGGCTGGGTAAGAGGGCGCGCGACAGACCTGCCGAGGTGACGACAGATGTTGGTCCCCGTCACCGCGCTCCAGCTCATCTTGGGGCCACGTCGAGGTCGCCCCAGCTGAGCTGTCACGCCTTGTACATTGCTTCCTGGTGGCACCCCATCATCCCCTGTCCCATCCCATCCGAGTCCGTCCTCACTCTGGCTAAATATACCCTCGCCCCCGCCACCCGCTGCGCTCCTCCCCCCGCCTCCCACCGAACCAGCGCCACCATCACCGGCTTTGACCTACTTCGCTCCCTCCTCCCTTCTTTCTCTCCTTATCCTCTTCTTTTCTTTAATCCTCCTGTACTGCAACCCTCACCTGCCTCCCTTTGTTGTTTACATTTTGAATTCCCTGCAGTGTTCAAGCCTGCGCACGCAGCATTTCGAGCATCCACTCGATGCCGGCCATTTATCAGTGTCCCCTACTGCACCGCAGTTTCCCAGAGCTGGCTCAGGGTACCACACGGCCCTCTCCTTCCAGCAACCTTGACCTTCACAGAAATGCACTTTCCTCCAAATGCCCCTCCCGTCTCTGGGGAGCCTTTGCCTTTATCTTTGCATGTCCCGTCCTGTCTGTTCCGTTTCATCCAGTGCCCTGTCCTTGTGTCCGAGTGTTGTGGCTTGTTGTTGGTGTGTGTACTGATTGCACTCGCTCATCCTTTCGCACTATCCCTTTCGGCAAGCTTCCCAGAATCTGGTGAGGTGGTTAACGTGAGCCAAGGGGACACATCTGTCACAGCCAGCCTCTGTGCTGCTCTGCTTCCAGATGTGACAGACGAGGACACAGTCAGACAGGGCCGTGCAAACGATGTGTGTTTTCGTGTTGCGCAAATGAGTGTTTTCAGCGAAAAAACGCGGAAAGGGAGGCGTGTGTGCACGTGTGAGAGTGTGTGTGTGTGTGTGTGTGTGTGTGTGTGTGTGTGTGTGCGTGCGTGCGTGCGTCCGTGGGAGCCAATGTAGTGGTGGAAAGTACATCTAATCTACTACTTTTATTTCAAAATTTTAAGGTGAAATATTGTATTTTTACCAAGCAACTATAATAACCAGATACTTTTTTGTAAATAATTTAATATTTTTCATTAACAACTATGATGAGCTGATTTTTCCTCTTATGTTAAACTAAATGAGTAACGTTTTCCAATATTTATTAGGTAAGGCCTAGAGTAAGGTGCAATTTTGGTTACAGATACACTGAAAATGTTTTTTTTGATGACACGGAGCATTCACACTATTATATTATATTTATAATTGAATTGTGAATAAGGAAAAGAAAAAGATCTTGAGGGGTATATTATATGAGCTAATGCTTACACGACCACTATCAGGCTCTTACCCTGAGGCTGGATGACTTATGTAACTGTGCCTCACAGTGTGCCCGTGACCTCCCGCAGATGCCAAAGCGTTTAAAATCAGACATACAGATACCTTTTCAGACATTTCA
The DNA here is from genome assembly GCA_016785305.1 of Colistium nudipinnis. Lineage (NCBI taxonomy): Eukaryota > Metazoa > Chordata > Actinopteri > Pleuronectiformes > Rhombosoleidae > Colistium > Colistium nudipinnis. The sequence goes on from JAFBJU010000199.1 coordinate 588,593, forward strand.
CTTTTTTATGTTGCCTTTCAAAAACCGTGTGGGGAAATTCGACCGTGTTCCTGATTTGTAAATTGTCACAGCGGCATGACAGCTCTTTTAATTCTCTGGCCCGAGGACTGTGAATCATTTGGAGCACATTGGAGTCCCATTAACGGATCGCGATAGTGACCCTTTTAGTGACACATGCTCACTGTTTAAATTGTGTTACTTTCCGTCCGACCTGTAGCATCCTGACACCTCGACCTTTTCCCCAAGGGCTCTTCAGCGTGGCCTCCCACCGTCTCTCGATCTACTATTATCCAATTGCTCTCCATCACTCTCACTTTTTTCATTTGTCTGTTACAGATATTCCGTTGAGGGCTTTTTGGACAAAAACAAGGACCTGCTTTTTCAAGATTTCAAGCGTCTCATGTACAACAGGTGCTGAATACAGTCTCCACTGACAGTTTGCCCCCCCCCCCAACATCATGATGTTCTTCACAGTTTAGCAACTGGGTTAGGTGTAAATATGAGTTTTTGTTGATGGCCTAGTTAACAGTGTCCTTTCGTCACTCTCTGGCCTCGTTCCTTTCCCCTCTCTGTCTCTCTCATAGTTCCAACCCAGTCCTGAAGGAGATGTGGCCAGATGGTCAGCTGAGCATCACAGAGGTCACTAAGCGACCTCTGACCGCCGCCACCCTCTTCAAGAACTCCATTGTGGCCTTGGTGGATAAACTGGCCTGCAAGGTCAGTGTTTTTTTTTCTTCTTATAACCGTCTTCCTTTTCATGTACCTCAGAGGAGGAAGCTGCTATTTAAATGATTCTAGCTTCTTCTTAATTAATTCTGGTATAAGGTAAAGCCATGGTGCCGCTGAAGGCATGAGGTCAGGCAGAGTCGTTTTTTAGGCTCTGTTGCTGGAAAACTGCTCGACAGACAGAAATGTTGTATTTCCTTGAGTGCCTTGCGCCTTTAAAGAAGAACAAACTGTGTTCTGTATATCTTTTAACTTGATATTGATTCTTTGTGGTAGCTTATTAGTACTTATCTTGAACATTATTTAGCCTGTCTTGACAATAATCATTTTAAATAAAATAATAATAATTGTTACGACCTGGCTCCAGAGGGCAACGGGAAGCAAAATAATAAAAATAAAAAAAACATATTATAGTAGACTGTTTATTAAGGAGGCAGATAATTACCAACAAAACTATACTAAACATAAATAATGAGGCAAGGAAAAACAGGGAAACGGATGGATGCTTTTCAAATCAAATAAAGAAATGTTCCTAAAAGAGGACCCTGTGAACCAGGTGCCGCACCAATCAGGATGCACCGGCCAGAAGTCAGGAACACCCGCTTCTCATCGCCAATCCCATCGGAGAGCTGGCACATTCTGTTTTGCATAACGCCCAAAACATAAATTTGGCGCCTGGTATGAGGTTTACAGCCGAGGGTCGTAATAATAATACATCCAATTGCACCTTAATACCTACAAACATGAGATTTAACGTAAGCTTGAAATGTTTAATTCGGCTAATCTGCCAAATGAGCTAGCTGTAGCTACATTACATACATAACATACAGCCCTTTATAAATGACAGTAAACAGCCTTGGAAAAGGTTAGTGGGTGCATTTCGTTTTAAGTTTAATTAGGCCATGGCTAACTCATCAACATTTGAAAGAGCTCTGCAATGAAGCCACAGCACAAGCCCCTGAGGCACAGAGCTTTTATGTTGTGTTAAAACTTTCGTATCATTATGGGACAGATTGGACTATGTACATATACAGCATGCACTCTAATGGTTTTCATTTTCACCTTTAGAACGGGCCGTGGCTATTTCGCCAGCGCCGAATGCAGCTCTTTGTTCAACTGTTGGAGTGACATTAGATCTGACGTGCCATTTACAGTGATTTTACACAGGAGACTTGCTCAATAGATCCTCTCCAAAGTTCACACTTGCAGGATTACGAGCAGGAGCCTTTTCACCAGTACTGATCTGGTCCCTGTAAAGCTTGCGTGAGTCACCGGCTATTCTGAGGCTGTCAGTGTGTCAGTGTGCGAGGATGGTTTTGTCACCGGGCATCACAATCTATCGAGAGGAAGCGCGCAGCTGTCCATGCGGAACATGCGTTCACGGCAGCGTGCAGGGTTTGGTTGTTGGCGTGTCCTTATCCCGTCTTACTGTGTGTGGTGAGGAGGAGGGGGAGGATGAAGTGCTGCTCACCTCTCCTGGCCTCATCTCGCTGGCTGAGGTCTGACATTTCCTGCTGTTATTTTTGGGACGACCTGCTGTCAGGCTTGGGTATTATCTCGTCTTGGCGTGGCTGAGGTAAAATGAAAGGCAATACCTCGGGCAAGTTTTTTTGTTTCTTTTTGTTACTTCAGATCACATTGACGCAGCAGATGCCTTCCTCAGCTGCTGTTCACCTGTGTCCTGTCTGCTCACCTCATTTGGTCCCAACCCCCAATGACCCTCGTGCACAAGCGGCGTTGACATGATGGATGAAAGCATTGCCAGAATGTGCTCGCTTTGTTGCCCCTTTTTGAATCCGTCCCAGAGGGCGGAAAACATGGCAGTCTCGTTTTTATTTTATTATAAAGTGCCGTGTCCCTCCGAGGTGGCTGGCCTGGTGCAAAGCTTCAAATTGGTAACGTGCAGTTCAATGTGCAGTCAATAACTGGACGCGCTGGACGTTTTGCGAGGCTCAGCTGCTCACCGTAGCGTCTGCCGGAAGTATCCTGGAATTCCCATTAAGGTCACTGAACTCAGTCTGCCCGTGTTGCAGCTTGGCCGCGGCTCAGCGACGGTCTACAAGCTGAGTTCAGTTTACTTGCGCATCGATGAACACAGCGGCCATGAAAATGTTCAATATAAAAACACGAGACCACCAAAATGCACAGGTGATGCGTGTTATAGGGGAGAAAAAAAAACAGCCTCAAATATAAACACGCTGAATCCAATCCAGTCCAAGTTTTGGAACTACATAATACTCTGCCCACGCTATGTATAGTGTGATTTTAAAATGGTTCATTTCCTCCATATCGTTTACCGTACACCAGTGCCGAAGTGCCAATGTGATGCTTCATGGATCCCTCCTGTGAAAAGAGACGGCACACATGTCACCTCCTCTGCTTTAAAGAGGATCCGTTTTACGCAGCCACCTCGTGGCTGATTAATTTGGCGTCTCTCTCGCTCTCTCTCTCTTCCAGGAGCCGTACTACGTGCGATGCATAAAGCCCAATGAGATGAAGTCGCCCGTGTTATTTGACGAGGCTCGCTGCCAGCACCAGGTGGCCTACCTCGGCCTGCTGGAGAACGTCATGGTGCGCAGGGCAGGCTTCGCCTACAGGCAGCCCTATGCCCGCTTCCTGCAGCGGTAAGAGCCAAGAGTCAATTCCTTTTGGAGGGAAGTTGAGAGAAAGACACCAAGTCATTCTACTCCACCACTCAGTTTTTTTCGATTCACAGTAGAAATACATGTTACCTGAGATCGTTTCTGTTAAACAGGGGAACAGAAAAAAGTATAACTTTACACTGGTGGTTTGAAAAAAAAAAGATATTACAAAAGAGTACTGTAGGTATTAAGAAAATGATTGGGGACACAATTAGTACAGTAGACCATGTTGGACCTTCTATTCTTATTCTTATTCTTATTCTTATTCTTATTCTTATTTTAATTATTATTATCCATAAAACGGGTCGAGCTCCATAAATGCACAATCTTACCCTTGTTATAACGAAACTTCTCATTTATACTTACTCTAACCAATAATTAATAGTCACTGGAATCGTTTACCCTTAAAATGACTTGAATTGAGAGATATTGAACAGCACTGTTGACACCCTAATTTCTTTCTTTCTCCACCTGAATGTTCCGCAGGTATAAAATGACCTGCGAGTACACCTGGCCAAACCACATGATGGCTAGGGACCGGGAGGCCGTGGAGGCCATCGTCACCCAGCATGGTTTCCAGGACGATGTGGCGTACGGTCAAACCAAGCTCTTTGTGCGCACGCCACGCTCTCTCTTCACGCTGGAACAGGAGCGCGCCGCGCTCATCCCCATCCTGGTGCTCTTCCTGCAGAAGGTTGGCCATTTAAGAACGAGTATTTTTGTACTGTTCGGGTACATGTAATGGCTGTGATTTTGTGACCGTTATCGCGATCATCTCTTTAGCATAGAGTCTGAACAGGATTTGAAGTTCTCCTCGACGGTATTTCAATCTGTGCTTGTGTTATAATTAGGATGCATTGATCTGACGGACCAATTAAGTGTCACAGAGACATCATTTGATGTCACGGGCAACTCAAAATGTGTGATTAAGTAGTTCATCATCCGCAACATTATCCTCTCCAATTTCAAACTTTTTTGGGGGATTCAAAGTAGTGGTGGCAGTCTGCCTCAGCTTCATGAATATGTGGCTCCTGGTTATATTTGACAGAAATTCCGTTGCCACCATGAATCTTAATTTCTTTCTGTGACAATAATTGGGAGAATTAATGAGCTCCATAGTACAGTTACATTCATGCCAATTACTTTGCTTGTTCACTGCAATGTCCTTCTTTTCTCTTTTCCCTGACCTACTTTGATGACTCTGCAGACTCCGGGTCTAACAACTGGAGCACAAGTTTGTCTTTCACCTCAGCGGGACACGGAGATTTCCTCTTCCTTCTCTCTAAACACGCCCCTCTTTTTCCCAAAACCGGCAGGTGTGGCGTGGGGCTTTAGCGCGCATGAGGTGCCGGCGGATGAGGGCCATCTACGCCATCATGGGCTGCTATAAGCGCTACAAGGTCAAGGCTCACTTTTGGGAGGTGGAGCGGAGGTTCGCTAATGTGCGAACAATGGCCGACTATGGAAAGGGCGTGGAGTGGCCCGCCCCGCCTGTCGCTCTGTCCCAGTTTCATAAGAATACAGTCATGCTGCATCGCAGGTGAGAACCTTCAAAAACAAAACTCCTACACCATAAAAATGTCCAACTGAATATTTGAACATGCGTTTTTCGCTCTGAACGAACAAATGTCACAGAGAAATCTTCGTGTACATAAAGTAACGTACATCCGGTTTTAAATAAGCAACTTAAATGGCACTTAAACATTTATGGAATAATATGGTGGTTTGCATGGTTACAGCCACCAGAAATCGGGAAAACGTCTTGGTTGGACCCAAAATCACTACTAATAATACTTGCTACGTAGTGATTTCTTTTTGGGGGACCATATATCTACAGTATAAATAGAGGTGAAGAAGATGAAGCTGCCGCTCTCTCTTTCCTCTTCTGTAAAACATTTGAAAGGCTTTACTATGTTCTCAGCAACTGCAGAATAGCCGGAGTGAGGCTTTACTTGTGGGAATGTTTGATAGCGTGACTTCTGGGGAAAAAAAAAAATGTTTGCACTGCAGATAAACGTCTATTGTTTATCCCCTACACGCTTTCCACCTGGAGCTGTACCTCCCACTGTACTGCGCCTTCCATGTATTATTTTACCCATGGAGCGTGCCGCTGAGTTCATTTTCCCCCTCGTCAGGTGGTGGGCGAGGCAGATCGTAAAGAAAATCCCTCCGTCGGACGTGCTGGAGGTGCGGGCCAAAGTGGCGGCTTTGACCGCTCTGAGCGGTGAGAGGAAAGACTGGGGGGTCAGCCGAGCCTGGGAGAGGGATTACCTGGCCAACGTAAGAATCGCGCATGAACAGAACACACGCAAAGATATAGCCCGTTTTACGCTAACACGAGATTTCACGTTCCGTCAGAATGTCCTTGTTTGCTCTTGATGTTTGCTTTAAATAAACGTAATCCCAGTTAAGTCATTCGAAACCTTTGAGCAACATGTCTGCATCTATACTATTTAAAACGGATGCAGTTGCAGTTCATAAGGCTGATTATTTTCGTACCAATACTAAGAAAACTAGCGATTCATCGCATCTGAGAAGCATGAACCGGGAAAAAAAAACAAAAAACCCCAACTAAGTCTGGCGCTTTCAACTGAATGTCATCTAATGCAGTCTAAACCACAAGAGGACAGGTCATTTATTGTAAACTGTTCGGCGTGACACTCTGCACACAGCGAGATGCTTATGCCTCCTTTTTCTTTTGTGGTAATAACTGCGAAAAATCCATTGCTCCGATTTCACCCGGCTTGTGGAGTTTGTCACCGTGAACCCAACTTGAATGGCCAGCAGCGCATTGGAATCACAGACAATCCTCTGTTGTTGTGGATGTATATGGCCCATGTGACGAGGCTCATGGTAAACGGCATGGAGGGAGGGTGGTGCTTCCGAACACAGTCCTTTTTAATGAATCCCACAGTGGGCTTCTTTACCGGCTAATCTGAGGCTGTTTGGTGGCCGGATGCCGGGAAGGCGCCTTCAGGGAGTGCTGTGTCACTCCCCTTCGTTAGTCGGTCACGCGGCACGTGACTCGCTGGCCTCCTTCTGGGCCGCGGCCCTCACGTGGCTGTGGTCAATTCCACAAAGACCTATAGATGTACGTAGATGCACGATAGCAGCGCCCGGTCAGCCTGAACTGCATATATACGGTACGCATCCGTTTCAGCTCACGTGGGCGAGTACACAAAGGAGGGGTAGAGAAATAATAAGTCAAAGTGCCGCTTTTGGAGCAAGTATTGTGTGTCAGATCTTTCCCGGAGCCTTCACCAGCATCACAAGATGATTGGGTCTTACTCCCTAAAAATAAACGAGTGCTGACTCGGCATTCCAATCAAAGGTCTGTTGACGTAGAGCAAGTAACCTTTCACACAGAGGCTGTCAGTCCCAGTAGCCAGGGTTTTATATTTTTTGAATGCGGTACCGCCTCTCAAACTTCATATTAATCTTCAGCCAGGCGTAGGTTGTGCTCGTGATGGCGTGCCTGTGTCTCGAAAAGCCATCTTGTAAGGACGTAATCTGACCATGGGGCTTGAAGAGGTCATGTACTGTAGCTGTCCTTTTTCGAAATCAAAGCAGGGGGCTTGCTGAGGCCGGAAGTGAGAGCAGGTGACAACGCGAACTTCGCCTTGTATCAAAGCACCTGTGCCTCCTATGAACTGCAACTCCCGCGCATCTAATTGTACATACAAAACGTGCAGCCCCTGACAAACAAGCAGTTCCTGCTCGAAGTAATATAAGCTGCTTCGGAATTTCCGCACACCATGAACACATAGTGTATATTCCGTATGCAATGTACACTGTATCTCCTGGGGAAAAAACACAAAACATTCACGAATTATTATCATGGCTCTACTCTACAGCAGGGGGACTGGGACACGGTTCAAAATGTCCTTCATAGCTGTCTCCACGACTGAAGTTCTCATCAGGCACTTTAACTCCACTGTGAGCCGGCCTGCTCCCTTATGTCTAACACCGGGTCGGGTAACAGCGGCCCGACGACCCCCGAGCTTTGATGTAACGCTCATCAAATTTAAGGGATAAAACTGAGCGGCTCGAAAAGGGCTGGGGGAGGTCACGGAGAGTTTTACGACTAACGACGAGATCCTCTGCCGTACCATCTGAACTGTGGCGGGGGGACGTCGCTCCGCGCTTTGTGCAATAATGTACGTCTTCTACCGTGCGTCTGCAGATACGCGACTGCCCTCAGACCAGCTCCGGCTTCATCCGCGCGTCCAAGGAGCTGAGGAACAAAAACGAGTACAGCCAGGTCCTCTTCTCTGGCTTCTGCAGGAAGGTACAGTATGAGAAGCCCATGAAATGGAAATGTCTGTTTGCCAGCCACCAGGAGTTTCTCTCCTTTGTCGCTCCCTTTTAGCCGTGGGATGTTTTTCTCACTTGCTGTTTTTCCCTCGTTTCCACCCCCCTCTTTTTGTAAGAGCTCGTCTTTCATTTTTCCGACTCTGAAAAGTCCCCGCTCAGACTAGTGTAAAAAAATATATATATCAAAGGATTAATCATGAAAGGGGCTGAAGTATGAATTATATTCTAAACTTATCATAACCTTTAAGATGCTCCCTGGTTTCTATTGAGTGAGTGTGTCAGCTGAAGCCCTTATTACTTCACCTCATGATGAACTCTTATAATCCCTCTGTGGATAATAATGGCCATATTTTCCTTATCAAGGATTGGCAGGGAAGACTTGCTCTCTAAATTCTGCGTAAAGCTTTAGCCTGAGTACATGTGAAAACCCACAAACACACAGTCTTTTTTTCTTTTCTTTTCTCAATTTGTGTTGTAACCCCACCAGGAGACCAGTTTTGCGACGGGTAGTATTGATAACCTAGCTGCTTCCACAAGCAGTAGACAAGCCTCTTGACAAATAAGAGAAAAGAAAAATAAACAAACGTATCATTTCCCTTTCTCCATTTATCTCCTCCGCTCTCTCAGGTGAATCGATTCAACAAGAGCACAGACCGCAGCCTGCTCTTCACAGACAAGTACGTCTACAAATTAGACCCGAAGAAACAGTACAAGGTTTTGAAGAGGCTTCCTTTAGATGCCGTGAGTACCCGCGTGGGAGATCATTTGGGGGGGAAATACACACCATCATGCGCACCAACACAAAGAAATGTGACACAAACTCATTTGTAATGCCTGTAGGGACTCCTCTCCTATACATACACATATATTTTAATAAGAGACCAAAACCAATGCATTTATACTACCAAATGTATTGGCTGTGTAGTCAAAGCCTGATTTCACTATGTGCCACAGAGCACATACGCACAACGCATCTACATAAACTACAGAGACAATCTGATTCCTATTGATTTCTGAGCTTTTCATTCATTTCATTTGGAAGAGTTAGGGTTTGCTAAGACTTCAAATGATGATGCTGAGTTAAACAAAATAATAAAATATAATAGTCCAGATAAAAAAAAAACAAACAAAAAAAAACTAAAAACTCGACCCCTGAGGTATTCGTCCTTTAAATACTTACTTATCTTTAGGTGTTACGCCGGGAGTCAGTGTATGTGTGTTTATGCGTGCTGCAGTTGGTATGTAAGGCTGCAGGCTACTTATCTTGAGGTTTCCTGTCGTCTGGGGCGAACCCGGCTCATTTCACGGCCCAGTCTGCAAAACTGGATCAGGGATCCCACAGGGGACAGGAAGCTAAAAGTAAAGACAGAGACACTAGATGACAGTTTTATTTAATCCGTTCCTTCAAGGTCCCGACAACCTTTCCTCGGGATTTCTTTCTTGACTTCCATGTATTTTCTGACTGAAACTGGAAGTCGGGAGGACAGCAGGTGATTGTGGGATGTTTAAGAGTCGTGGCAAACGTCTTCATCACCGTGACCTTTGATATTTCCTGGTGGCTGTTGCCTTTCATTTCCTGTAGATCATAAAAATAGGAACTACAATCATTTGCAGTCATTTTTTTTAAATGATTCCTGCATCCGCAGCACAGCTGGAGGTTCAGAGAGAGAGAGAGAGAGAGAGAGAGAGGAAAAAGAGCTCAAAAACACGCCAGAGGGTTAAAACCATCATTATACAGTAGAGGAGCGACTAAAGATAGCTGATGCCATTAAGCTCCGCTGCTCAGAACGAGGAATATGAGTCTTATCCAGGTCAGAAACGGAGAAAAGAGCAGGACAGAAGCAGTTCAGCCATGTACTGTGTCTCCAGACTCTTCTGTCCAGAGTCATCAGGTTTGACCATCAGGACAGGTCCTGAAGCGGTATGATGAAACGACAGCGTTCCGTGTAGCAGTGATGGTTTATTGACATTTATTGATCTCATTTGAATCTTAAATGAAACTCAGGTTTGACACGCTTCAAATCAAAATCATGCAAAAACAATACTGACAAAATGACTCAAAGTCTAAGCATCTCCTTTTTGACTATATTGACGTCAATAAGGGTTAGGAAGTATTCGTTCGTTTCTTCACAGCACTTTCCACCTTCCATGGCCACGGAACTCGGTTTGATCATGAGTCGAAAAGATTCGATCTATTAACAAAACGTCAGTTTCAAGCGTGTGCACATAGGTGGGAAGGTACATTTGCAAGGTTTCATGGAAAATCCAGCTGCGTACTCCAAAGGGAAACAAATCCACACACCTCCACCATAGTATTGTTCTCATTTGCTTTGCCAATAAATATTCGCATCACATTTCCGGGAAACCTGTCAGGATAACTGCTGCATTGTTGGAGCAAGTGAAGGGCACCCTGCGCAAAGTCGTTGCTGCTGGATTAACCTGTATGTGGGCTGGCGGCCATAAGAGGCTTAGTCCACTCTGGCTCCCATTCCCTTTCTAAAAATCTCCGGCGCGCCCTCTGTTTCTGGGCATCTTTCACATAGATTTGAACTCTTCCTCTTCTGTCTTGATTTCTTGTCCTTCTCTTTTCTTTTTTTTACACCCTATCGCCCCTGTCTCATACATCTGTGCCTTATTCCAACTGGGTCACACCTCATGACTTTCTCCTCACTGCACCTCGCGTGTACCGTGGCTAGAATTTCTCTCACTCTACATACTGAGGGTAGAAAATAATCCGCTGACTTCATTCATGTGGGATATTTTGATCCAGGATATATTTTGCTGTACCGTATTACGTTCACAGGTATTATGCATTAATGTGGTAATCCCTGACATTTTTGTACAAATTCATTTCCGGCTCTACCATATGTGCCACCGAATACCTCGGTCACTCGGCTTAAAGTCGGGCATTGTATATTTTGTTTCTTCCATAGAAGCTGGGATAGTTTCAGTTGAGTGAAGAGACGTCATCACCATTTCTGAAAAGGCAAATTGACAAAAACTCCAATATCTACAGGAAATCTCAAACCATTTTTAAAACATAAATCTTTTTTGTGTGGTGCTTTTATTGAAGAATGTGTTGTTGTTTAGTTGGTGCAAATCCAGACTGCGTGTCACATGTCAAATGATCTCTCAAGAACCAGCAATATTAAATGTAATATAATAATATCATTTAAATATATAGTGCCAGTTTTAGTACACCAGCATACTTTTATTTTCCAATGGACATGGACGTGTCAGTTGAGGCTCATCAGGGAAAATCAAAGTGAACTCTCAACCAAACCAATGTATGCCTGCCTGCGTCATTTTTTTTTTACATACATTTATAAAAGTCTACGTGAATGTGAATCACGCCACAATCTGCACATTCCTTTGCTGTGGCTGTCGGACCTGGTGTGTGACGTTGTGGCCGTTGTGCGGCTTTCTCTCTCTTTCTCTCTCTCCCCGCAGTTCACAGGACTGAGCGTGACCAGCGGGGTTGACCAGATGGTGGCGCTGCACACGTCCTCCCAGGATGATGTCCTGCTGTGCCTACAGCGAGGGGAGCTGTGTCCCAACGAGGACCGAGTGGGAGAGCTGGTGGGAGCGCTGGTCGACTACTTCGCACGGTCAGTCCCCACAACGACCTTTGTCAGCTGTTTAGCCCGTGGCCTGCGTTCCCCACTGGGTTTGGAGATGCTACCAAGTCTGCGGCTGAATGCAGTCACTTAAGTTCAAGTCTCCAAAGACATGTGTTTTGGTGGTCACCAAAAAAAGGCCTTTTTTTTTTTGCAACTGTGTCATAGTCATGAGCAATACTTATTTAAATCTAATACTGAACGCTCAGGTAAATATACCTTTCAAGGGAATCCTGGGTTATGACCATAGTTAAAATGGCAAAGGAACAGTAAACGTTTAACTTTTGATGTCATTTTGGGTATGTTTACTGGTGTGTCTGGTGCCGGGTTCGCCAGTTGCCTCCCAACCTGAATGTGAGGAGGGATACATCATTTTTCAGACTTCCTCCTAATGTCCTCCTCTGATTTTTTTTTTCCCCTTGTAAAATACCCAATATTTTTACTTTTGCTAGACTTATTTAAATTGAAAAAGAACAATATTTTCCTATATCAATCTCTCTTCAAATGACTTTTAAAAAAACGGAGGAAAAGTTGAATGGAAAAAAATGAAGCGGTCGTGCTGACCTTTATCACATTTATCACTCCGAGCTGGTTTTGTCATCGCTGTTTTATAGACCTGATTCGCTCACACCCACGTTTGTCTCTGCCAGACGGGATCGGGATGGCACAGCCCGCAAGTTTTCACACAGAGCAGGCTGTGTTTTGGTTGTGGCCATGGGTGAGCATGCTTGTGTCGTCCTGAGTGGTGCTGCTGATACGGCATCAAAGTCGGCTGTGATTGGTTCTCCCCGTCATAATCATCCGACTCCTGCCATGACCACTTTCAGTGACGTACATTTTTTGTTGATATGAGCTTAAAGAATTGACCTTCATCATAATACCTTATTTTGAAGGCTATATGTTGTATTTTGAGTCGTTTTGCGTCTGAGTAATTTTCAGATATTTTCCAACACAACACAAAATCGGATTGTTTTAGTTTCTAGGTTTTTTTTCGTAATGTAGAGAGAAAACATCTACTGAGCAGGCTTCTCACTCACATCAATGTCTTTCAGGGTCAGTTGTTGTTGTTGTTGTTGTTGTTGTTGTTGGGGTTGGGGAGTGGCAACACAGAGTCCGAGCAGACAGCAGCCGTACCTAGGTGTGTGTTCCCACTTTTATGAGTCTCTGTGTGTTCGGCGAGCTGCTCCCAGATCCCCGTTTGTGGCTTTTGTGGGATTTATGAGTCTGAGACGTTTGGTCTGGGTTTGTTTTTTGTTTGGAATGGGGGTCTCTGCATCACGGTGGACCCTGCAGCAGCTGCGTGGCTCTGGCCAGTGTGCGTCACAGAGTAGCGTCGCCCATCGGGAGCGAGTTTTTCCGCCTCCTGTCTTTGTGCCACCATCTGCGGCGAATGGGGGGAGGGTCGCGACCTCTCCCGAGCTACCCATCAAAAGGAGACTCGCGGCACAAAGTCGGGGGTGAGCTCTACAAGTGTGTGAGCGTGTGCAAGGGGGGGGAGGAGGAGGACGCAAACGCACTCCTCTCATGCCTCCTCCCGTCAGGAAGTGAGGTCCCCGGACTATTAGAGTCACGTGCATGTCATTTAAGTTGTTGAGGTTGGGGAGAATGGCACAGGAGTTAATGGCGTGATCGTGACCCGTGCTGTTTTTTTTTCCCCCCCTCATCGCTCTAATTCAAACATGAGCGCGAAGGCCAGCGAGGCTGAGATGAGAAAAGGTTTGATGGCAGCAAAACTGGGTCAGCGAAGGCAGCACTGGCGGCGCGGGGTAAAGACTGAGTTCAAAGCCGCTGCGTGTTGTCAGTGAGGACAGATGTGTGTGGCGCGCTGTCACCGTGTCACATCCGTCTCCGGTTCCCTCGGCGAAGCACCTTCCTCCCTCCTGTTCATCTGTCGCTCTTTCTCCCTGTACACGCTACCGTCCCTGTCTCCTGTCCCGCTTTCTCTCCCTGACACCTGGGTCTGGGCGGTCGGCATGAATGCGAGTGTGTGTTGGTATGTCTGTGAGTGCTTGTGGGTGGGTGTGCGGGTGTGCGTGGGGGGTGTGCGTGTGTGTGTTTGGGGAGACCCACGGACCATCTGCTGGGACAGCTGGGGGAGGTAGAGGCAGGATTTGGGGTATGATCTCCTTCAGCCTTAAAGGATTGAGGAGGACTCTTTACTAAAAGGGCAATTTTTAATTATCTTATTGATTGCTGCGAGGAGACTTTTCTCTGAATCGGGCTGGGATGCTAGATCAAACTTTGCAACTCGCTTGTGGGATATAGTGAAGATAAAAAAAAAACAAAAAAAAAAACAACTCTACGTATTTTTTTTCTCCTTCCTGTAAAACATTTAAATATTTATCCAATAAAATGCAACAGCTCTAGACGTTGATAACTTGTCGGGCGTCGCTGCTGGCGAGGATATTATATGCGATGAAATGTCAGAGCCACTGATTGATAGAATCTCTCTCCACCTCTAATAACCGTCAGTCAAATAATCTGGGTCGACAAGACGTGGATGAAAAGTCCCCGCAATCAAATCTCGAAATAGAATTGCTGAACGAGGCATATTCAGCTTTAGTGAGCAATAAATCTAATTATGGAAGGTAGAGTTGCTGCAACGGCTGAATATATCCAATAAACGGTTAATGAATTAAACACAATATAATTAAATTAATGAAGAAAAAAAATGTGTTACAGCCTTACTGACTATTGCTTCAAAAGACTATTTAATTATTTCATACAGAGACACAGCACTGCACACCTCTACGATACGGTTTTCGATTTCACTAAGTTCACAAAGTTAGAAAATTCATTAAAAAAAGAAAACGGTGTCTATGAAAACCTTTTGTACATCCTTAGGAGAATCATGGTCATATCTTTACGTGTCATTTCTCCCTTGTTATCCGTCGCCCCCCTCTCCTCTGACTTTCATTCGTTCTCCTGTACCTTTTCCAGCATTTTCTTGCAGCTTGCATTTATAGCGGTCGTGCGGGTCCCCTGCTCTTTTCAGGGGGGAAAAAAAAACAGACTTAATTAACCTCAGATCTTATGTGAGTGTGGTCTTGTCATGCGCCTTTTAATAAACAACTATAGAGACGCACATACCTTGCTACTGACGTCGAAAGGCCTTGTTGACACGTTTGGCCCTGCTGGACGTCAACAGTTTGTCAGCGGTTGTTGGCCGGGGGGGCGAAATCGCCTGGTTCTGTTCTACTCACTTTTTAGGTCGTGAAAGGCGTCATGCTGTGCCTGAAATAGCCTCGCCCGTCTCTCTCTGCCTCCCCTCTTTTTTTTCCCTCCCTCAGTGGCTGTCCTCAATGTGTTTGTCTCACTCTCTCTCTCTCTCTCTCTCTCTCTCTCTCTCTCTGTCGGGCCCTGCCGGCCGGTGCGACCACAGAGGAGGCTCCGCTCTCGCCACTCGCCGCTCGTTTTGGGTCTTTTTTCGTGGACCCCTAGGACTCGTATGGATTGTAACCATGGCAACAGCTTTTAACCCGGGCGGACGTACATAAACACCTTCTTAGTTTCCATCGAGCTGGCCAGGTCATGTGGTTCACTGATTTTTCCCCATTAGACCACTGAGTCCGGCCTGAGTCTCGCTGTGGAATACTGCTCGTCTGGATCCAACAGGCTATTGTTATCAACTGTGATGTTGGAGCACCCGCACACGTGTGGGCAATACTGCGAAACGTGCAAAAAATGGTTTTATCTTAACACGTGTATGGGACCATGGTATAAAGACACATTCCCGTTAGGTTTCTAAAATTAGACCCAGGCAAAAATTCTGTGGCTGTGTTTTTCTTTATAATAATTTGTAATAACCAGAGATGGTATTTAGCCCGCATGAATGATATTTAGGTTATGTTCCAATCACATCGGCAGGCCTGACCATATATCACTCTAAACATATAATTTACAATTGTTATGAATACAACTTCAATGTTTATTATAGATGATTGGAATCATTGGAAATCCGTAATCACCCAATGTTGTCACGTGATGAGGACGACAATGGAACAATGATTATTGCCATATCCGTTTTGTCCCCATGAGACTCTTTAAGCCTGCTAATTAATTTACACCATGACAACAGCCACTATATATTTTTCTTTTCAAACTCTTAGAGAACCAAAACTGTGATGTGCTACAATGCCCAAAAGACTTTTTTTTTTGTTGGCTGCTGAAGGAAGCAGTCTTTCACTGTGAATACAGTGCTTCTTTCAGGCCAAATCTTTCAGGGTTGGCCGTGACAAAATTAACTCGGGGTCAGACACGTTCCTTTGGCACCACATGAACCATCAAATAAAGCGTGGAGCGATGCGGACCTGATTTCTTGGCAGCCGGCTTCAGAAACGGTGTGGGCAGAGGTTCAGTGAGGACACGCACATCTAAAAACGCACAACATGTAAGGAGCATAAATTACACAAATCAAAAACATTTTCAAAAGCACATGCTCTGAAGAAGGACTCTGGTGTGTTCGAGGACGCGTTCAGTGTGTACATTTAGTAAGCGTTGCAAAAGTGCATCGCTTATAACTGTTAGAGTAATAGTATGTGAATATATTTGACCGGACAGTAAATGTGACATGTTCCCATAAAAGGACTTTTGTTTCTGCTTGAGCTTCTGAGATGCTACATTTGTGCATTTTACAAAAGCCCCATTGAGGCAGGATTAATATTACGAGAGGAAGTGGCTAATAAAAAAACGTGGCTCTCCAGATGGTATTTTTGCCACTGGCAAATTACATGGGCTGTCTCTGTAATGGTCGATAATACACTGCAGACAAACCATGTGACCCTCGTTAGGAGTGGGCTCGGCGTTGTATTTAACATTTTGGTTTTTTATCTTCGAATCATTGCCATGTCCTGTGTTCACGCGGGCATCTTTGGACAATCACTTATTGCCGTAACCAGAGTACTTGAAGTCCTCGCCACGTGCATCTGCCTTTTTAGACACATACTGCTATCATAATAATGCGTCTTTTTATTCGTCTTTTATTCGTCTTTGAATGCGCCACTGACTCCAGACCAAGGTGTTGTTGGTGAAAAATACTTCTTGCCACCTCGAGATAGAGATGTGCCAGACCACAGTTTCATTTTAAGACCGACATTGCTGGAAGAACTAATGAGGACCGCATCGGTGGGAAACTAGCCAAAGACACTTGCGTTGTGTTTGGTGTCGCGCGTAAGATACCGTCCAAGTGAATAACGTTGTTGCATTGGCCTGTGGGATGAAAACGGACATCTCTCGCGAGTTCAGGTAATATTGAAATCATGCCATCCGTCCTGGAGAAATGATTGCTCCAAAGGCCGGATTATCCCGATGAGCTCATTCCCGCCCATTTGCATCAAACACCTGGCCTGTGGCAGAGCAGCTTCTTTTTATAAAGACATCCATACTGCGCCTCGCCTCGCGCTCGCGTCTGAATTCTCGGGGACTTTCTGTTTCAAGCGCAGCGCGGGCCTCCCGGGCGCGCTCACAGTCGGCGTCCGACCTCGAAGCTACGTCGGCATCAAAAGGCCTCTTTGTGGATCCGAACGGCGCATGTGTGCCGCCTCTAAATCCACCATTTGTGTCAACAATTTAAAAAGAGCACATCTTTTTTTTTTTTTTTCTCTCTATCAGGCACATGTTTGGCTGTTTTCTGGTGAATATGTCACAAACAGCTGACTTGCACAGAGGTCGGAACAAATGTCCATGCTGCCAAAAAAAATCAAAGCCCGATAGCGTTCGATCGCCTCTTCATATTGATTATCAATTTAAGCGGAGGCTTGGCTTCTCCGTGTGCTCCCACACTAACCCATCGTTAAACTGATTGGCTCTTATCGCAGAAACGTGTCGGAGGTCTTGAGAATTCATCAGTGGCAAGCAATTGATTGAATCCGGTGGTGTTGGAGTACATCCCAGTTGATGATACACATCTACGGTTCAAACTCCACGCGCAAATTAGATCACACAGTGCTGGCTTTGCATCTTAAACCATATTTTCGCCCTTTAGAGAATTTACCCCACGTGCTCTTGCTACCGTATGACTCATTTTTCCCAGAAGCCCCCCCCCCCGAGGAGACTGTTTCAGATGACGCCGGTGATGTTGATTAGAATGGACGAGCGGGGTGCCCATCAGCACAGTGAAGCCAAAGCCTGCGGGGTGGTCTGATTCCAGCCCCAAACCACCTAACACTCAAAGTCTCGGCAACGTGGGCTTCAGCCCACGTTGCCCCTGCTGTTGGGCGATGACGCTGATAGAGATGATGTTGTAGCCCCAGCGATGGTTGCCAAGCAGCTGGGGAAGCACTAATTAAGATTGCAGGGGACAAATTGCAGGTTTGCGGTGATGAGGGCCTGTCAAATTGGGTGGAATAGGCGAGTGGGAGGGCAGAGTGGTGGAACTGACAGATTAACAGCTTCAGGTTAGTACGTAATGGGTTCCTCTTATAATCCTGTTTTACAGGCTGATTGAACATCTCGGGAAATGCAGCCTTCACACTAAAAGTTAAGATCGTGGTGTCAGCGTAACTCTCCCCAAAAAAGAAAAAAAAGAAGCACGTCAACCCACTCCTTTAAATCCAACCAGCAACCATTTCGCTGACTACGCAAAGCCTATTGAATCTTAAAGGTGGGCGTGATTGTACGCAAAGTCAGTGGTTGGACTTAGTTAGACAAAAAAAGAATCTTACAAAAAGAATGGATTGACTTTATAGAAAAGCTTGTGATGATTCCACAGTTGGAAAAAAATTACCACAAGAGAAAAAGAGCAGCGTCAACGCTGATGCTGTCCATCAGCGTTGGCCATTACACTCAAGCTCAGCCACGCATCGGATTTGTCTCCTGTTCGGCACGCCTGCCCTCTGTTTACTTCTGACGTGTGCTCAAAGATCCAGACCTGGCGTTCGATTTTGCTCTGCTCTGTCAATCTTCGGACACCTCTGCCATCTGATCCTCACCCGAGACTCAATTGTACCTGAACTCGGTGACCCTGATGGAGAGAAATTGGAAAATTGGAGAAAGTGACAGCTGGTAGATTGAAGTGGTGGAATCAATTAGAAGGAGACGGCGGTGCTGTGGCCAGCACTGCATCTTTGACATTGTTGCAAAGTGCAAAAGCATGATTTCATATCTCCGAAGTGATTTTTGCACTCATTAACACGGTGCGATGGAATGTGCTGTTGTGTGCCTAAAGATTTGAAACTGTTGTTTCCTTCGTTGCTTCTCTGTGTGCCTTCAGTCAGGCAAAGTGTTACCTGAAGGGCGGGCGGGCGTGCGTGAACAGGAATCTTTGTTTGTCAATGCATGGCAGGGTTTGTGTGTTTTGACAGTTTGATCTTGTCTGGGGTCTGTGGGATAAACCCCTTCAATTAAAACTGCAGTCCCTGACGCCCATGTATGTGTTATTACCTTTTATGCAAAATCCATTGGGGTAGTGCTTGCTTTAAAGGGACATACTGACCATTTAAAGATCCCTGACTTATTATCACAGCGGAACATGATTGCCTCTTGTTGTTACTGTCTCTTGATTGCAACGTAAACTCCTGAGTAAACATGAAGTTAAAATTACATTATTTAGACATTCTGGCAATAGGAGCTGAATTTCCCAAAACCTTGGCAAACGTATTTGGAGAGAATGGGGTCATGAATAATGGTTTTTCACGTTGCATTTGTGGGCCTTAACCTTTGGTCAGTACATTTACGCTGACAGTGTGACACAAACTTTGTAAATGTGTACTTATTGATCTCTTCGTGTTGGCTTTTTTGTGTGTGAATGTTACTTATTGTGTTTTTTTTCCCCAATGTTATAAATTGTCAGAAGAACATGTGGCCATTATTTTTTGTCAATTAAAGTATAATTCTGTCCTCCAGCAGCAAAGAAAACAAACAATCTAATGGAAAAAAAAATATGTATGAGAAAGCAGTTTTTTGTCTGTAGAAACATTATTTATCCCTGGGAGCGACTTCTGCACAAATTTCCCAAAATGACACGGGCAGCATCGGTAAGAC
Source organism: Colistium nudipinnis (assembly GCA_016785305.1). Lineage (NCBI taxonomy): Eukaryota > Metazoa > Chordata > Actinopteri > Pleuronectiformes > Rhombosoleidae > Colistium > Colistium nudipinnis. The sequence continues at coordinate 607,872 of JAFBJU010000199.1, forward strand.
GGGGGTAGCTTCCAGATCACAGGCTATGCCTCATTGCAGCTGAAAATATAGCAGCCTGTAATCCTCCGTAATGGGGAAACCAGAGGCCCGCTTTCTACATTTGAATCATAGACGGGACGGTGGGCAGGAAGGGTGGAGGAGAGGGAGACAGAAGGAAGATGAAATGAAGACGGGAGCATGGGCGGGTTAGGGTCCGCGATACCGGCGCACATCATCGTAAGTCATTATGATGCGCTTTACCGCAGCACTGCACTGCTCTCAGGGTTCTCAAGAGTCGATTTCGTTCCCATAATGTGACATAATTGTTTCCAGTCTCTCCTGGTACGTATTCACTTAGAAAGATAGAACAAAATCCTTCCTTCCGCTTATCTCGTGGAAAGTCCACCTAAAGCGGGAGGACTACAAGCCTTTGAATGTGAAAGTGTCGGAGTGTTGTGGTGGATTAATAGTAGCTGAATTTCATTTTGAGTTTTAGGGAACATGAACGGTACAACATTGTCCTGAGTGGAACTAATATCACCGGCTCTTGTGCGCAGTTCCTCACATGAGGAACGAGAGCCATATTTTGACCTTATCCGATTGTTGCCGCAACCTTCACACACCTCACCTTCCCGACCCAAAAGCCGCACATTTCTGCACATCCAGACATCCGCTCTCCTCGGGCACAGCCGGAGTTTTTTTTTTTTCTCAACATGCGCCGCCGGTCTCGGGTTCCACTGGCGGTGGCCCGGCGGGATGAGATCGGCATCTCAAACAAATCTTAGACCCATGCGGAGGTCAGGGAGTTCCTGTGTCGGGTCGGTCACCGCCCCGGACAGCTGGTTAAATGGGGTTCAGCCAGCCAGGGTTTGAGGTTGATGAGGAGCCAAATGGCAGTGTGGGGTGGAAAAAAAAAGAAAAAAAAAGAGAGAGCAAGGCTGCACCTGTTGGAGTGACCCACAGCAACGCGGCTTTGGGAAAGTGCAGTGATTGAGTTCAAATTATTCTTGACAAGCGTATGGTTTGCCGTTTAGTTTTTCATTGGAAGCGCTGACATTTTAGTTTGGCCCGTGTCCTCTTCACGTACGTGGAGGAGGTGGGATTTATGACTTTCACTGCTTTGGCTTACCGGTTGGAGACCTGTCGTGTTGTCTGTCATTACCTGCAGTGTGTTGTTTGTGCCAGGGGTCAGTAATAGATGATTTGAAGGGAAATTGCCACTGTCCCAGGTGCGGTTCATGTTTCAGATTTGACGGTGCGTGTCGGGCGCCGACGTAAGTGGTTCTTGGTCGCAGGCAGGAACTGAGTAAGTGATGTGGGCGTGTTCATCCGCCAGGTCCGTGCCCTGGGAATCGGCAAAGGTCAAAGGTTAGAATCAGGGCAAATAGCTATACTCAGTCAAAAGCAATAACTTTTTTTCAAACGCAGTTGAAGGTTGACAACTTCACCCTGAGGACATGTCTTCTGAGATTGTCCTGATTATGGGCTGCCTGTTGAAAAGAGCCCCAGACCGGAGAATATAGAGCTTGCGTGTTTACCTATCTCCAAAAGTTGCGATACATATATATACACTATACATATGTACACAACTCTCAAAGCACTTTGCGAAGCCTTTGTTTCTCCAAAACGGTTATTGCATGTCTCACACAGATGTAATTTATGCAGATATGTTCGAGTATGACAGAAACACACCACAATGTTGTGTTTATTAGCATGCGCTGTTATTATACCAACAATTTCAAGATCAAGAACAAGATCACCATTTTCCACTATTATCGCAGAAGAACTGAAATGATTTCCTCTGCACAAATTCAGCCCCCCCCCCCCCAAAAAAAAGCCACATCATGGTTTTGAAGAGGACCACTCAGTGCGCAGATAACGGGGCACTTAACAGTTTGGAACGGTGCATCAGATCGTCGTTGCCAAAGCTGGGAGACGTTTGCCAAATTGGCCCAATGTGCACCAACCAACGCTGCTAATGGGCATTCAGAGGCTTCCACAAATGGCCGTTTGGCAAATATTGTTCCGCGTCTGTGTTTTTTTTTTTTTGTGTGTGTGTTTTTTTTTTAACACCTTCAAGTTCAGTTCAGTTACTGTCAGTGCGCCCACTGACAGCGACGCGAGCCAATCGGAATACACTCATGACAGACATGTCAGTACAACAGTATTAGTATCGGTGTGTGCGCGCTGCCGTCCCACCTTGTGTTTGACGGAGCACTTGGGTCACTGGGGCCAAGGGGAGACCGCAGGATCCCCCGGGGGGGGCGGAGAGGAAGGAACTTCACAGTGGATCATCTTCAGCTGACTGTGCAGTTAAATCAGATCAGATGATGGAGTGGGGCGGGAAGTGGTAAATAACAACCCCGCTGCCGTCGTTCTTGTGCTGCTTTTATTGACAGTTGGCATTTTGTCTCGGGAGCTGTTGGTCGGGGACAAAGTTCCTCAGAAAGAAAATAACAATAACACAATGAGTCATCATGAGGTGTACTTGCTCTTACTGTGGCTGAAATTAAGAATCTATTCTGGTTCACTGGACGTAGACTCAAGCTCCCCCCCCCCTCCTCCAACAGTGGAACATTTTCTGCATCCTGGCCCTAGGGAGGCACCAGAGGCAGTTGTGATTGGCTTAAATTAATATGAGAGTTTTTTTTTTTCCTGTTGGGCAGATTGGTAATGGCGGCAGACCTTTTCCAAGCACTGCCTCAACCCCACTATGCCACGTCTGACTTCACGAAACGAAATGACGTGCAACGCCATTATATTGTGCTTATAACCACACATTGGTGGTACATTGTTTTAGAGTTAAGCCTCTCTGGCAGCAATCATTTTGCACGCTAAGTGCACATTTTGCCCTATGTGATGCATTATACATCCCATAGATTTAGTCATTTGCACAACATAAAAAAGGACAATGTGTATCCCTGCAGTCAATATATATGATGAGAATGAAGGACTGCTTACACGTAGGTTTGGGGTGGAGATTTTGTCGGTGGAATACCTCACAAGTATAATAATACTAATATGGAAATGCATCTCTTTGTCGTCTTGCAGCGTAAGAAAAGTCCAGTTTCCGGTGAGGGTGTGTCGTTCTGCCGTGCAGCTTCACATGCGAGGGAAACCCAAGAGCGTCGCAGTGGAAACCAAGCCGGGCCAGACTCACGCCGATTTCAAGAAGAGTCGAGACGGTTTCATTCTGCTGGTCCCCGGGAACTAGGTGAGTCCATCCAACCACGACACCGACGGACTGAGCTCGCGGACTTGGACTCTGGAAGCTTTATTTACAACTGGTCAAAATGCCAGCGAAGTTCACGTAGATGGAAAAAAAAAATAGGGCCATAAATCTGAGTCGGACTCAGTAGACAGGACTTGCAGCAGTTATTCACCCAAAGCAAAGTTACACCAGAAGAACATTGAGGAGGACAATGTGCAACTGAATATATTTGGTATCCAATTTAGGAAAGTCAGTATTTAATTGATATGTATCACGGTGTAACGACTCAAGATCAAGTTTCAGTGCGTAGTTTTTTGATACTGTAATTTTTTTCCACTGGTTTGCTATTATATATGGTATTTGAACGTATTACATAAAGACAACATTGAACGGCAAACATAAATAAAAGAATCACTGCAAAATTTGAATCTGCCAAAGTCCTTCCATGTCAGGAGTAATAAAAGGTAGAAAATAAAAGCAACACCGAAGTACTCCCTATAATTTACTCCCTCGTGCTTTGTTACATAAACAGACAACAGGCTTCAGTGTTCTGATCTGATGTGCAGTGGAGGGGTTGAGATGCTTTCCCGCACAAATACAGTTCATTTTCAGCACAGCCTTTTTCTAAAGAAGTTCATTTCAAACGTCATGCGAGAGCCATTTCCTTTCTCGTCCCTGAGGTGTCCCCCGGGTCAGATTAGCTGAGCAGATAAAATTTAAAGATGCCACAGGCATCGTTTTCGCAGGATTTCCTGTTCAAAACCCGCTCGTTGTTATTTGGTTGAAGTTCACGTGATTCTTTTTTTCTTCTTCTAAACAGTTGCAGTCGAACACAATTTTGTTTGCACTTTAAATAATCATCTTCCAAAATTTCACTCCATCCTTACATGCGCCCCCGGTGCGTGCGTGCGTTTGCTTTTGATATTGTATTTTAAAGTAGCCAATGCTATTTACAAACCGAATACACCACGTTGCATCTGCGTCATTCACACCACACTCGGCCGAATCTTGAAACCGCTGAGGTGTATTTGTGCGCAGGCGCCCGCGCACACGAGAGCCCTCAAATAAGAACCCTCAATAAGAGCACGTGGCTAAACCCAAGGTTGCGCCAATAATGCACCCGAAAAGAATAGCGTGGAGAACGCAATGTTAGACTGCAGCTGCCGTAGCACCAACTGCGTGTGTAAAGCTTCAGTTTGACCAGTTCATGAGCACATGTCCACCACGACTGGACCAACTTCCGTAACCCAGCTGGGACAACCCAGCTGGGTTGTCGTATTGTCCGTATTGTCCCTTTGAAGTGGTCGCGGTGCGCTATAATCCCGCGGAGGTGGCGTGTGAGTGTCACCCGGATTGGGGCCTGACAACGGCACTTCTCAGCTAATTCTAAAGTCCTCCCGATGTCCCCTCACATGCCGTTTGACGCCACTTCACACCTCGACTCTTGTGGCTGCAACAACTCTCACTAGGCCGTGATGGAAGTTGGGATCCGCGGGTAACGGAGATGTGTGAACTTTTCCAGCAGGGACCTTGAAATGCCAGAAGAGAGGTTGAAAATGTGTCCAGGAATAAGACAGTCCGGCTGAATTTTTCCAGCTAAAGTGCATCTAGGCCCCCCATGTGGAAGCCAGGAGAATAAGTGAAATCCTTACCCCACTAAAAAAGGTTAATAATGCAACGCCATGTTGTCCGTTTTTCGTTACTAGTGCAAAGCGCTACTCACCGTGCCTTTTGCCTTCAGGGTCTACTTACTAGGTGACCTAAGTCCACGGCTGTGCAGCAACACGTTCACTTTCTTGCATTTTTTTATTTGTGGTTTTAAAATTGCTCAGTCAAGCCTGACAGGAACTGTCCTCCGTCAACCTCAGCCCTTTGCCCTCTCTGCCCTGTTTTGACAGAAAATTCTCTATAAGAGGAGGGGAAGGAGTTTGGTGCGCATCTAATTTGAGGTCTGATGAGGTCGCGCCTCTCGATCGCATCCAAGTCAGCTTCTCCCAAATTAGGGGGAAATTCGCGACACCGCTCTCTCTACTCTGCAGACGTCACTGCACGGCGACGCACTGGAAACCACCGGGGACAAAGATTATGGCAAATGCGCCCGTTGAAAAGTGTCCCCGCCAAATCCTTTAATCATCGATATCTGGAGGCTGTGCTTCACGAAGGAAGTGTGAGGGCGGCCTTGGAAGCCTCCCCGTCATCGTCACTGTCCTGTGCGTCTGCCAACCATGCCAACACATTTCTTCCAGATGAACGGCTAATCATCCTCATCAGAACATGGAACACTTTGATCCACCAAAGCAGCATTCCCCCCCCCCCCACCGTCACACAAGATGTATTCATCACCGTCATCATTATTCATACCACATGCCACCACGATAGGGTTAGTTCCATGGCAGCTCTTCCCTCAACAATAGCGCAACACTTTTTTCCGCCCCCGTTTTGTTTGCTCATCACAGTCGCCGCTGCTGCCGTATCATTTTTTTTTTCCTTCTCCGACAGCTCCCATCACTCCTTTGCGTATTGCCGCCGGACAAGCGCAAAGACAAAAACACAATTACAATCCATCCAGCGGGTAAAATGTGGACGCATGTTAGGGGAATTGCTAACAGATTTACATGTGAGCTTGCTTTCGGGTTACGAAGGGTTCTCGTTGCTGTTGGTTTTTCTTCGAGCAGAAGTGCATAAAAAAGGATTCTTCTGCTTGTAATCTTATTTATCAGGGCCGGAAATTGTTGATGCAATCAGTTAAAGCGCCGTGCAATTCCATTACAAAAAGACCGGCACCTGGTCCGTCTCTCTTTAGAGATTAGGAACCCTGCAGTGAGGATTTAGTAATGAGTTGAAGAGGATTTGCCACCCCCACCGTCACACAAGATGTATTCATCACCGTCATCATTATTCATACCACATGCCACTGCGATAGGGTTAGTTCGATGGCAGCTCTTTCCTCAACAATAGCGCAACACTTTTTTCCGCCCCCGTTTTGTTTGCTCATCACAGTCGCCGCTGCTGCCGTATACATTTTTTTTTTCCTTCTCCGACAGCTCCCATCACTCCTTTGCGTATTGCCGCCGGACAAGCGCAAAGACAAACACACAATTACAATCCATCCAGCGGGTAAAATGTGGACGCATGTTAGGGGAATTGCTAACAGATTTACATGTGAGCTTGCTTTCGGGTTACGAAGGGTTCTCGTTGCTGTTGGTTTTTCTTCGAGCAGAAGTGCATAAAAAAGGATTCTTCTGCTTGTAATCTTATTTATCAGGGCCGGAAATTGTTGATGCAATCAGTTAAAGCGCCGTGCAATTCCATTACAAAAAGACCGGCACCTGGTCCGTCTCTCTTTAGAGATTAGGAACCCTGCAGTGAGGATTTAGTAATGAGTTGAAGAGGATTTGCCAGTGGGAATATAATATGTGTCCCAGAGCTGCTGTGTATGCCCCCCCCGCCTCTAAATCCTCTCAGGGCAGACTGGCCACCGGTTTGGTGAGCCCTGCGGGTTCTCCAGCATCTCTTCGTCATCAAGCCCGAGGGGCGGTCACATGCTGGAGATTACAGTAACATGAGGGGGGAGATTGGTTTTTGCTTTGGCTCGCTCTAAATCAACATGCCATCAGTCGGAATGCTTACTAATCAGGAAATATATTTTAAACCAGAGCAAGTTTTTTTTATTATTAATGCCAGCCTGAGAGATCACTTTCCATCATCCAGACCATTTGGGTAAATAAAAGCAGGAGTATCAGGCTAAATATACTCAATGACATTAAAAAAGCTGCGCAGTCAATATATTAGTTAAAGGATAAGTTGGACATTTTGGGAAAAACACTTCTTCAATTTATTTTCTTCTCGCTTGTTGAGAGGACTATATAAAAGTATGAAGTATAAATAAAAGTATTTCAATTAATATTCTGTGTCACTGGTGATTCGCCAGGAAAAACCATAAAATCATAGCTTAAGCATAGTGCCGCGCTCAAGCGGCAAATTATATCTTCTGGTTTTAATATGTAAAAAGAACTGAACCCCTGTAAACACACATTGTGATTTTATGATCAGCTGTTTCCCCTTGCTTCAATTTTAAACAATCAGCAAGTAAGCACAGAATAAATGACAACGTCATACCATTTAAGCAAATGTAAAATTGTTGGAGACAACATGTATGTTAAGTAAAAGCACATCGTATCAGGCGTGACACCGCTGTCACCGTTACATTTATGGGGTTGTCCAGTTGAGCCACAGTTAAAAAAAAAACCCATTCTATATTATGCCAATACTTAAATACGTCAGCAGCGGTGGGGTCAGTAAGTCTAATATGAGGAGCTCTGATTTATTTAAACTTGGTGTTTTACTAAATATACTTTCCACAACTTGGTTTTACCGCCCTCTGAGGCATTAGTGGGACCCCTGATGGCTCTGTACTTCCCCGCAGGATCTTTGAAGTCCCCCTCTGGCACTGTCCTTCGCCCGCTACTTATGGGCGCATGGCTGATTGAAGCATCTGTTCTCTCAGTCGGGATGTGCCGCCCTCCAAGGCCCCCCCGGAACGCGACCGCGATCTGCCATGAATCTGTGGGGACTCGCCCCCGATATGGAATGATCCCGTTCCCCTCTGAAGCTCGGCTGCAGTGCGGGGTCTTCATTCCGCCGATTATTCCCGCCTCTGACGGCCAAAGCCGTGCCAGGCTATTAGCTCAAGTTTGCATTTCCACCATGCGTATGTGGGTCACAGTGGCGTCTCCTGCAGTTTGTGAATTGAGTGCTAAGCTCCTCTGCCCTTGCAGTGTGCAAAGATATCCGTGGCAGATTTGCCGGGGACATTCGGAGGCACTTTCGCAACAATGGGACCTGGAGTTCAAGGAGAGAGTGGCAAAAGCGGGATCTTTAGTTTTACCGGGAAGCTGTTAACAGTAACATGAGATATGGGGGGGGGGGATTCAAGCCCTTATCTAGACTTTTGACCCAAAGGCGGGGATATTTCTAACGCAGCTTGAATTGATAATATGTGGCAGCATTGACAGCAGGGGGGGGTTGGGTTTCGGAGCGTGTTGGATCCCGGAGGGCTGACAAAAGCCAGTGAACAGCAGCCGAGGCTTTTCAGAGAGCCACTGGGAACTCGGCACCACTATAGAAGTGTGTCACTGGGAGGTCGGGAGCTGGGTGATTTGTGTCCTCGGAGGAGAGGTGGATGCTGGAAAAGACTCAGTCCGGCTGAGGCAGCCATCTGCAGCGATTCCATCTCATCTCAGTTCATCTGTCCTCCTTTTTTTTTTTTTTTTTTTTAGAATCAAAGCATCCTGGCCTCAACTCTCTGCCCTCTGAGGTGTCCCCACGCCTCGGCCACTGACCCCAGCTCTGACCAGAGGCATATGGTATTTCCTCCTGCTGCCCTCTCACTCCGGCCTTGTGAACAGATTATGAATGGCATTTAAATAATCATTTTCCAATACCATCAGACAGAGAGACCAGACAGACGCATTGCGCCTCAACAAGTAAGCTGCTTTCGCTGCAAAGCCATTTTTGAGTCTTAGTTTTATGGCCGACATCTGTTACGTGGTAAAAGCTAAATGTATCCCTCAAAATTGAGAAATCTTTTTTTTTTTTAACTGACCTTTGCAATGGCAGATCATTCACGTGCACAATGTTAGCAGCTGCGGGACTGCAAAAGTTACAGTTTTTCTTAAGAGGACGATATCAGATTGAGAAAAAAATATACATATTTTTTTTACTTTTTACAAAGTCGATCCCATTCTCACTTCTGTGAACTGAACTATGAATGTAAGGATTTTACGTTTTGTTTTCAGGGTTACGATTCTGAAGCTGCATATTGCAGGAAAATACAAGGCCACAGGGGAAACACATGGCTGTTTACATGTGTAAATTAAGAGTGGAGGCTGCATCCCAGTGTTCCCACCTTTGGTTGTAGCAAACAGGGTGGCGACTGACAGCAGAGGCACGCTCAGATGGCGCACAGCCGCTGCTGCCAGGAAGCCCAAAAGGCCATCTGCAGCGCAGGACCATTGTGTGGCAGCGCATTAAGCTTTTGTGCGGCATGAATTTACAGCCAGCCTTAAAGTAAGCTGGCTTGCGGGCGGGAAAATACATTGCATGTAATGTGAAAGAGAACAAAGGCAGTGTTGGTTGAGTGTGTGAGCCTTGCAGATGCGACGGTGTCAAAAGCGGCATGTGTACGAGGATAGAGGAACCGAGTTTGGATTTCAGCTCAATGCTTTATTAAATAAACAACATATTAAACATCGTATTTGTGGAAGAAAAAAAAGAAAACAATAATGAAACGGTCACATTTGTTTCCTCTTCAAGTTTTCCCCCCATTGACAGTGTTTTCATTTGAAGAGATATGCACATGTAAGTGGCTTTACAAAAGTCAGCTGAGGTGATGTGCTGTTTCATTTTGGTGAGTTACGACGACGACGGCGGTAACTATGGAAACTCGGGCCAGGACAGGGGCAGAGGAGATGGACGGTATATTATTTGTGTCTGTATTTACATCTGTCCACACAGAGCGATGAATGGGAAGCTGTGGAATTTGAAAATCTTTCTGGTCGAAGCCAAACTAGATTTTTATTTATTTTTTATTTTTTTACATTTTTTGTTTAATCAGAGGCAAAGCTACGATCAGTCGGGCTGAACTGGAGCTGTCTGCGACGAACGTGGCGTGTACAATGGCTGCCTTTGTGTCGCCAGCTGGGTGCATTGATGAAAAAAGCTATTGATAGCCTCCAACATGATCACTTCTGTGCATTTACTGTACCCTGCGTAAATCCGAGGGGGCAGTGAGATTCTTGATGCACAAATGAAGTTGTCTTGAATAATTTAATTACCAAACAAGCTTAGCCCTGGTTTAAAAAGCATCCAACTGACCACGTCGAACCCCACCATGTGACAAGTAAAGCAGGCATGAGTCAACTGAGTTGAAAATAAATAATGGTAAGTTCTAATTCTGTAGTTACTCGTATGAATTCACATGCGCCGCTATTTCAGGACCAAGATTGAGAAAATGTTTTTTTTTTTTCTTTCTTCTCTACCGATTCTAAACACGGACAGACCACCGTGATGGCCACAGTTACACCTGAAGTCATAACAGACTTTAATACTGCTGACATCCTGTTTCCGACAAAGAAACACTCAAGTTTTAAGTTACCAAAGAAATAATCTTTCATTTTAAACATCACATATAAAAAACAAACGTAAGCAGATGTAAAAAAAAAAACAAACAAACAAGCAAAAAGAAAAAAAAACAAAAAACTATCTGGCCGGCACGCATGCTACCGCACAGCAAGATTATTTCTTTTTATCCGTTTTTCATTCTTCACAGCTCTTTTTGTCACACGCCCGCATATTTACAACGTCTGTCTCAGGTGTGCACTGGAACACCAACCCACGGCAGCAGCATAACTTGACACAACTCACAGAGCTGTGGTGACTTTAAGGATAAGTCTGGTGATGCATTTCTCCTATTATCGACCAAATCCCATGACATCCTGCCAAGCGCCGTCTGTGCAGCACTGTCTTACTGTTTGGGTCACAGAGTTCCAATCTTCGTTCATTCTGACGAATGTAGGCACTGTGGTGCTACATGCGGTATCATGCTGCTACAGAAACGAAGTTCAACCAATGCGTGTTCATCCTCGGTTAAAAGCAGTGCCCGAACAGACTTGACTGTGACTCTCGTTTGAGTTATGTTTGTTAGTTATGTTTTGTGAGTGTGGTAGCCATCTTATTTCGTAAAGTACAAATTTGGTTGAATACACAGCCGTGGCCGGGGAACCGGGAAATGCATGGGACTTATTGACAGCAAGAAAAATATGGATCATCACACAACGCCACGCTTATCCTTAAAATCTTATAATCACATTGTTCACACATACCCGAAGGTCTCTTGAGACATAAGCAGCCTTAAATATTCTGTAAAGCAGAGTTGCCAAAGTACCAGATAAAGGGGCCATCCACCGAGAAAGGTCCAGTTTTCACTGAATGTTTAAATATCTCAAGTCCAAGTTGTAAATCCTCCCCAGCGATGTCACCGGCGTGAAGTGTCCGTTTGCCGTGGGTATTTCGTACGAGAGCTCGGGCACAATGCCGAGGGGTTTGATTGCGTGAACAGAATTGGAGCTCCAGCTGAGATGGGAGTCAATTGGCTTTGCAGACGCTCAGCTGTGTGAAACGATTGGAGGAGCAGCCCCACAATCCAGCTCCATGACAGATTACACAGGAGGTCCTGAAAGAGGGGATAATTGCATGCTATAGTTGCAAGCGCGTGGCGTCACGTTTGACAAATTGGGTAAACGCCCGATTGAAATAAGCGCAGCTCCTCTGTGTGTCTGTGCCTCCGATGAGCGAGAGTTGTTTTTCATTAAAGCAAAGGAAATCTGCAGCAGATTATCACTGATTTGTCACCGATGTCGGGGCACGAGTTGAGATCAGCATCGCCCGCACAGGCTGTACTGTAACATTTGACACGTTTGACAAATTGGGTAAACGCCCGATTGAAATAAGCGCGGCTCCTCTGTGTGTCTGTGCCTCCGATGAGCGAGAGTTGTTTTTCATTAAAGCAAAGGAAATCTGCAGCAGATTATCACTGATTTGTCACCGATGTCGGGGCACGAGTTGAGATCAGCATCGCCCGCACAGGCTGTACTGTAACATTTGATTCAATTATGGCTCAGGACCACGGGAGATGGCCGGTGGAAGCAGATGTTGCCCTTAACGCTGACCCACATTCGCACACAAACACAACCGACCGCGACGCCAACAAACCATCCCGTTCTGCCCTTCCTTGTCCTGACAATGGCTGGCGGGTGTGGAGTGTCACATCTAATGAAACGGGCAGGGAACAACAGCTGACTGTGTGTGGAAACGGCCCGGGGGGTGGGGGCGGGTGAGTCAAGAGACAAGTGTCCCTGTTGAAGCCCGGGCCAGGACAGAGAGAGCAGTAGTGATCGCAGCAACGGGCCCAAAATGGCCGTCAGTCAACGCTACAGACAGACAGCAGCAGTGTCTCCCTTCTCGACCTCCCCGACTGACCGGTGGCGCTGCCCCTCAGACCGCCACCAAGGCAGGCTGGAGTAGACCAGCAGGGCTGGGCTCCCGGGGCCTCTGGGTTGTCAGAGCCGGATTTGAACGCTGAGCCAGGAACCAATAGACTGCAGTGTGCTGAATGTCACTGGATTCTGAAGCGTTATTACTTATTTCCTCATGTTTTCATCCCTCTCACCCTCTCTCTATTTGATTGGGTGGAAGGATTAGCACTGGATTACCCAAAGCGAGTGTGTGCACACAGTGTATGTGTGTGTGTGTGCGCGTGCGCGCATGTGTGTGCAAAGGTGACACCTTATGGGCTCCTTGTTTAACATATGACCTTGTGAGTGAATATATAGTTTAGCATTGCAGCAAAGAGCGCACTGCAACGCGGAGGAGGGAGGTGAAGCCGCAGTTTCCCCAGACAGATTAGAGCTTTGCCACATGCGACTGTGGGCATCACATGGTGGAAGATGTCAGCCAACGGAATCTTAAACCTGTGGCTCCCGCCTGAGGGGGCGGGCCCTCAGAAGTGGTCCGGAGATAAATGTGATCTTGAAATATAGAGTAGAGCAAAGCAGATAGAAGGATATTTATGGCGGGAACCTTTGTTTAATCAACCGAGATGTCACGTGAACAGATCTGTTTGGGAAAATCGCAAATGGCAAATCGCTTATTGTGCTTTTAGGGGCATGGAGAGATCAACTGTAAACTCTAACTCCGACCCCTAGCCTCACCTCAGCTGAAATTGTATTTTCAATGTGACCTGCTTTTCAAAAAGTGCCTTTTTCTGTGTTACGAGAAAATGGTCCTTAGGCTCATCTGTGACAAAATAGCTGAAGCGCAAATGCCAATAGTTCATCTGAGGTCATAATTTAGCAAGCGACAATAGTTGAAAGAGGGACGAGAGAGAAAACATCTTCCCGCCGCCGAAAAGCCTCCCGCTGATGGCAGATGAGGGCACGCAGGTGAGAAAGTGGGACGAATTCAGAAACAACAACACACCCCTCCAACCTCTATGGCACTCAACTCTACATTCTTCTGTCTGGATCGCTCCCGAGGTCATAATTTAGCAAGCGACAATAGTTGAAAGAGGGACGAGAGAGAAAACAACTTCCCGCCGCCGAAAAGCCTCCCGCTGATGGCAGATGAGGGCACGCAGGTGAGAAAGTGGGACGAATTCAGAAACAACAACACACCCCTCCAACCTCTATGGCACTCAACTCTACATTCTTCTGTCTGGATCGCTCCCGGAGAACTTCACCTCCTTTCTCTCCAAACCTGAGCTGCACACGAGCCTGTGTCGCAAAATCCTTTCTTTCATGCACGGGAAGAAATGCACAGCACTTGGTATTTGTGCACGTGTTTGTGTGCTTTATACTGAAGCCCGTTCCGGCCTGGCCCTGGATAAGCGCGCCGAGGCTCTGCAGGGCTGCAGCGTGGACAAGGAGAGGGCAGAGGTTGAGAGTGGGGAGGGGCTGCAGTAATCTGCTAATCTCATTAATACCACGGCCGTGGGTGCCCCGTCAACAAGACGCAGGCAACAAAGGACGGGGTAAACAGCTGATGACCCTGGCCGCCGTCCAGCGCACAATGCCTCCGTGCTGGCAAACAGACACACACACACACGCACTCCCGCAAATCACTTCGAGCATTCTGGATCCGCCAGGAAAAAAAAATCTCCTCAGATTAGATGAGAGACGAGCACAGAGGAGTCCGGCGCGGCAGGTTGGAGCGAGCGAAGATAAGAATACGGCGTCAACAACTGTCCCCTCGAACCATACAGCCCTCAAAAGGCTTCCCAAAACACTGGCTGATCTCTTAGCTCTGCTGAATACGCACAGCACAGCAGGACCAGTGGGACCCAACGAGGACCCCCTCAGCTGTTGCCGTCAGTCTGAGTCAGTTTTCCCTGCCGGCACCCAGGGGCTTAGCCAGCAGTGGATGTCGAGATGTGTCCCGGTAGTGTCCAGGAAATGAACTTGGCCTTTGCGGATGATTGGGCCGCCGACGAAGATGTCGTAATATCCATTCCGTTTTTTCGACGAACATAACCAGAGTGGAATCCATGATGTTGTGTTTCGGCAGGATGATGATGTTATCCTGTCTTGTTCGTAGAGGCGAAGGAGGGTGGAGGGATGCCTGGCTGTGCAGATCCACGGGGTGGACCACTGGGACCAGCCAAATGGGGTCAGATGGGACAGGGGGACCAAATGGTGCCTAATTACTACGTAAACTCAAGTGGATACTCCCGGAGGAAAAGCCTCTGTTGGTGAGCCAATTATCAGAGATAATTTTCAAGGTGGTGGTGGTGATGGTGGTGGTGGTGGGGGGGGGGTTATTCTAATAAATTATATCTAGGGAAGAAGACAGTCAAGAGAAGAGAGGAAGAGACTGCGACAACAAATACAGATGGAATGGATTAAAAAAAAAAACGTTTCTGTTGAAATAGGCGTTGTTTTGCTTCTGCAGAGCAGCAGATGCTGTGTATGCATGTGTGTGTGTGTGGGTGCGTGTGTCTGTGTGTGTGAAGGTCTGTAGGTTTGTGTGTGTGTGTGTGTGTGTGTGCGCGTGCCCGTGTGCAAGTAGTTGTGAAGAGACTGCGATAACAAATACAGATGGAATGGATTAAAAAAAAAAAACATTTCTGTTGAAATAGGCGTTGTTTTGCTTCTGCAGAGCAGCAGATGCTGTGTATGCATGTGTGTGTGTGTGGGTGCGTGTGTCTGTGTGTGTGAAGGTCTGTAGGTTTGTGTGTGTGTGTGTGTGTGTGTGCGCGTGCCCGTGTGCAAGTAGTTGTGTGCATAAAATACAAAAAGGCATGTGGTCTTCAAGGACGCCCGCTCTGACCTCCTCTCACCGATCCAGCACCCGATTATAATCCTGAGGCCCGCAGCCGCCTTCGCTCTTCAGTTCGGCAAATACTTGCGTGAAAAAGTGCGGGTCCGCATTAATGCGCAGCATCTTGGCGCTGGTGCTGTTGATGATGGCGAGGCAGCGGTCCCAGAAGGCCTCCTTGCCCGCCTCCACCAGGAAGGGCTTGAGCGGGTAGGAGATCTCGTTGCCCATGTACGAGTAGGACAGGTAGAGGCAGGTGAGCAGGATGGCCTGCAGCTCGTGCTCCGACGCCACCCGGTCGCCGTCCACCACGTCCCGGCACAGCATGTAGACGAAGACCACGTTGGCGGGCGTGACGAAGGCCTGGTCCTGCCAGCCCTGCAGCAGCAGCGAGCGGTCCACGGCCCGCAGCCAGAGCACCGGGTCGGCCGGGGACAGGTGCTTCAGGCGGTAGCAGCGACAGCACAGGAACTCCCCCAGGCACCGCAGGAGCTCGCTGGTGGACGCCTGGACGATGACGCGCTTCGGAGACGAGGTCACCGCGGCCTGGGGGACTTTTTTCACCGAGGAGAGCTGCTGGGATTTGCTGTAGGCGTAGCCGTGGCCCTGACCCATCCCCATCCCCAGCCCGTAGCCGAGTCCCAGGCCCAGTCCCGCCGGGCCCTCGTAGCTGGACAGGTTTGCACACGACAGGGACTTCTTGACATTCTCACGGTTCAGGTGCAGCAAGGGGTCCTTCTGGTAGATGCTGATGTTGTTGTTATTGTTCAGCGGCTCCCCGAGGGTGGCCGGAATGCCGGAGCCTTTCTTGGCGTTGCCCTTTTTCTTCGTGGAGGCCACCAGCCGCTTCCACGTGAGTGCCGGGAGGAAGATGGACTGGCCCCTCTTCAGCCCGCGGTCTTTCTGGCTGTTGAGGGAGCGGCTGCTGATGCTCGGGTAGTGGCTGAGAGAGCCCGGCCGGTTGTCATAGTAGCCTGATTTGCGAGAGCCGGGCGACAGCGATAGTACAGTCCCCATGGTGAGTCACTGCTCCTGAGACCTGCTTGCTTCGCCGACGGTGGTGGTGAGGGGAAGGTGTTTTATCTTTTCCAGAAGATGTGACCAGGGGAAAAAAAAACTGCGTGAAGAAACAAGCGGCACGGACATGTCAAGGTGAGATGAATTTAGGCAAAAAAAAAAGAGTTCAATTCAGCCTGTTTAGCAAATAGGCAGTCCAATAAACAATGCTGTGTGATCTCATTTTGGCCACATACTGGGGTCTGACCTTCAATGAAAGAACCCAGCAACTATTCCTACATTTTAAACTATTAAAAGGACCCCCAGCTTCCTCTTTATAACATAATGTATGACCCCGCATGGTGAGTATGTTGCACAATGCGCACAGATACTGGAATATAATGACCACTACAGTTTCTGATTAAAACGGGAATGTGACTTGGAGAAGACGCGATCACATCATTTTCAACACATTCAACCTGCACCTCCAATCCGCTCTGAGGCTCACCTGTGGCGCGCTGCTGTTCTTCCTCACTCCTCGATGGCGAAAAGGTGGAAAGGAGCGCAACAAACGCACACCACGTCTGCGGCCACGGCCAACGAGAAGCGGTGACACCGAGCAGGGACGGGATCTGTCCGCAGCCAGTGAGGACGGAGAGACGCTCTCGCGGAGTCAGAGATGCCCAGTCTGGAACAGCGCGTCGCTCCTCGCCAGGCGCGGTGCGGGTTTCATCCTCCGCTGCACCTCAAACCCGGCACAGAGTGGTGAGCGTTGATTTTACTGTGTTGAACAGCCTTTTCATTTGCGTCCCCATGTCCGAGGTCTTCGGCAAAATGCAACTTTTCTACTGTGCCCGAGTCCTTTCAATGTATTCCATGTCTTCGGCGACGCGGACCCGTGCGTAAAGTCTCGCCGCTGACCCGTTCCCTCCACACACAGCCGCGCACTGAGCGCTGTTGGGTCCCGTTAGTCCCACCTCTCTACGGCACACTCCCGTTTAATGCTGAGCAGCCAGACACCTCCCACCGACACCACAGACTCCTCCTAATTACACGCGCGCGCGCGCGCACACGCACAAACACAAACATCAGATGAAATAAATAGTATAATAAATAATATAACATAACAAAAAATATATTTAAATTCAATTGTATTTATTAAGCACATAATAATAATAATAATAATAATAATAATAATAATAATAATAATAATAATAATAATAATAATAATAATAATAATAATAATAATAATACATAAATAATAAAAACTATAAATACTAATAACATATATTTTAGAGTTCAGTGTCGTAAACGTGAATAAAATAAAAGTAATGATTGGATAATTACTCCACGTGATGTGTTTTTTTCTCTACTGCTGTCCCCAAAGCCATGATAAATGGCCTTGAAACAAGAGAGAGAGACTGTCATCATCATCAACTGTCTTCATTAAATTCTAATAAAACTACAAATGTATTACAACATGGTACAGTGTTACTGTGCAATCACAGTGAAGAAGTTAGGGTTGTTAGGGGAAGGGACAGGAACAGCGTAGCCATAAAGTTGCATCGGCAGTGGTATACTATATATACATAATAAGTAAAATGTAATCTTCCTGTTAGCTATGCACAAATTTAGCTGGAAGAAACTAAGCAGAACTCAGTTGTCTAATAAACCTTCGCATCTACACAAACTGCAAATGGTGCAGAATGTGCATGTGGCACAATAAAGACATAATGACTTGAAATAAGTCCCAGAGAAGGCTGGAAAATATAAGTGTCAAAGTCACCGTATGGGTTTGTTTTATAGGATCATTAATGAAGAAATGTTGCATTGATAAAACTTCCTCCCTGCAGCTCAATCAGAGTGCTCATACACCTCCCTGGAACCTCATCTGTTTTATGCTTTTAGTAAAGTTTTATTTTGTAGTTCAGTGAAAACAATGTTATGCTGCCAGTTGAATCCCTTTGTGTAAGCCTGTCACAGTACTCCGTGGGTATTCCGCTGTGTCCCCATGCTGACAGATCAACTGAATACCCCCTCCATAACTAATTATGCCTTTTCGCCCGAAGTGATCATGGGATCAAGGTGGAGTGGAAGTGAGTAAACTACACCTGGGAGGGTTTTCCTGCGGGGCTAGTGAGAGTAAGCCTCCCTCACGTGGTGGCAAGTCTGTTCTTATTATGCAACTGTCTCTTGCCGTCCGTCCCGCATTGTGTATCGAGGAGCTGCTTAAGCTGTCAAGTATAAGAGGATCAGATACGTGTTTTGAAAATGGCCGCAGATAGAATATCAATACAACCATATTTGTCATTGGTCATTAGGATTATTTGTCCTTTACAGAGTGTTTGTGAGTTGAGGTTTATTGTCTTAATAGTCAACAATTAGATTAGTTGAGCTTTTTAGATCAGCTATAAGTGTTTACGGTGTTGTAAATAATCCCTGTGAGTGGCCTATTTACTCCTTGCAGCTAACCAATAAATCTGTATATGAATCCACATTTTTTTAAAGCTTATCCCTCTATAGAAATATTACTCTTAAATTCTGAGTCGTTACAGTGAAAAGTGAATGCTCTCCGCTACATATATTCAATAAAACAACGACCACATAACACTGACCCCTATTTCTGTAAATTCCTAAATAACTGTGTCCCGCTGTAATGCAGGCTGCACACAAACAAGGTTGTACCTGTTACTTAACCCTCGCACCGAATTTATTCAGACTAGTCCCCGGTCTAAAAATAAACAACTCTAATAAAATTAGCTGCAGGGCATTGTATCGTCCCTCGTAAGGTGTGAACAAAGCTACACAAAGCAAGACAGATATATAAACTTCAGCTTTGTGTGTACGAAACGACAACCCCCCCAGCACTGCAATGCTGAGATCCACATTAGTCTATACAACAGCACTTTTCAGTACTCTGTTTATTAGAAGCCTTTTTAGTGGAAGCCACTCACCTGATTGATCATGAATCACTGTCTAACCTCAGGGAATGTGTCTAAAAGCTTGTTTGGCTCCATCTCAAACACCGCATGTCAAACCCACAGCTCAACCTCGAGTCAGCCTCCAGGGAAGCCAAGCGTTCATTTATTGTTTTCTTTCCTGTGGGCTCCTTCGGCATCCACCAACCCCGTCCCCTTGTAAACAGCCACCGACTCCCCAATATGACACCATATGACTGTCATATCTGCGGTATGATATCGCAGCCGCTTGGCATAACTGCTCGTATACGAAATGTAAGAGAAGGGAAAGAGCGGGCCTGTTTTGGAACAAACCAACTGGTAACAGTAGAAATCCTTGGCGTTCGTGGAGGTGGGTTGCCTTCACGATAAAAAGCCATCAAATCTTCGAGTAGAGAGTGGATTTAGAAAGTTTCTCGTATGTAAATGTCCCTGCTAATCATACCAAACTATGGACCTTAAATTTCACTTTCGTTAACTGTACTTATTTGCAAAGCCATAATGCATTCATGGGGGTAAAAAGGACAACATCATGACAATGTATTAATACTTAAAACGCATAACCACAACATAAGGAAAATCGAATAAAATACAACTACTAATAAACTCTAGACGCCAAATCTAAAATAAACGCACGATTCATATGACTATTTTCATAAACATATTGTCCTGCAGAAAAAAACGGTCAAAAAAAAGGTATACTAGCTTGTGGTTTGATTCATCAAATAGGATCAAATAAGCCCACATGTAATTTGTATGAGAGAAAGTTGTGTTGCAGTGTGATGGTGCTTAACAATTGTCCTCCCCTGTAGTGACCATCTTGACGATGCAAATTATTTCACATGTCTGTCATTATACATGTGAATGACTTCATTTACATTCAGTCACATGTTCAAACACAAATGACTAAGATACAGACCACAACCCCTCTTTGTTTTCTCCACCGTTTAGGGTTTATCAGAGTCAGCTGACTGATTGGCTGGTTGAGCCGTATGGGGATTTTGCCACTGCAGCAGCGAATGTCTAATGTCATGTTAGCTCAAAAATCCAATTTTTGCATTGCAATTTTTTTTTACCAGGAGATTACCCAGGTTTGCACGCCCCATTCTTTTGTGTTTTGCTATTTGCTGTTGTTTGACCCAGTTTTATTATGTAATTGAGATTTGCACTTTCATGTCCCACATTTTTCAGCCCCGAGAAAGACTGGCGCAGTCCATAAACTGTGTGTGTGTGTTTGCGTGCGTGCGTGCTTGTGTGCTTGTCTTTGTGTATCCTTAAAACAAAGCCAAGAACTGTAATTTTTCACAGACACTTTTATCCAGATCCAAACACGCGATGGACTGCCAGGTTTTACCCTTACATGCCCGCTGTACTTGTTTATTTCCAACAGACAAACATGAATGCACTAAAATTGAACATACAATTAGTTTTGGATAGCAGACGGGGCTACTGTTTCATCTGATGTCTCATTTTAGATTGTCATGGCTCATTGTTTCTTCAGGCTTACGGTATTGCAATGGAGCTCAGATTGTTTCATTGTATGTACATTTCTATAACCCAACTTCTTGTCTGTGTGACGCAGCTTGTTTAAAGCAGGAGAACTAAGACAGCCACTACTCAAAATAGAAAAAAATGGCAAAAGCGTGAGTAGGACATCAGTATTGAGAGGAACAAGGGCATTGACTCCACAGAAAATGTGTGAGTAGGCTTAAAAATAGAACACAGAGGATAGAGAATGGAATTGGGAAGGAATATTGTCAGGAAAAGGAGAACAGGAATGAGAAGGGACAATAACGGGGGCTGCAGAACTAGGGCAGAATGGGAAAACAAGCTCAGCTGGGGTTGCTGCTGTAGACAGACAGGTTCACCTGATGACACATCTGTCGGTCTGACTCTCGCAGACGCTCTAATCTCCATCTGAAAAAACAGCAGCGAGAGGCTGACACGGAGGAAAGATCAACAAATGCCACAGTGGAATTATATGGTGTTTGAGGACAGTTGGTATGCTTTTATTAAACTTTGGGGCCTCAAACCCTTTGCCGTAAGAGTATTTTAGTCATATGCCAGCTTAAACAAAGGTTTAACAGATGCAAACTGAAGAAGTAATTTAGGAAACCAGGATTACCAATATGAACCTACACTCTAGGCAGACATTTATGAATGATATTCTGCATTCAAGATTTGCTGTTCCTGCTTGAATGAATGACAGGGGTTTCAGTTTACCTCGGGGCCTCAGTTCAGTATACATGGGCTGATGCCGCACTCTAGTGGACAATCAATTATCCTACGCTGAATAATTCAGATTTCAGATTAAGAGTTTGTGAAAAATATAATGCAGATTTGGCCCAAGCCTATTCTTGGATCACGTAAGGCAACACTCTTTTTTTTTTAAGCTTGTGTGTGTGAGGTTGTATATGCACTTTGCATTTGCTTTATAATACGCTATAATGTTTATCAAAATGGGTTTATATGCAAGTTTATACATGCATTTATGCATATATAATTTTGTGGTCGATAGACATTACTCACCTAATATGTTACTGCGATGGCACATTATGAAATAAAACACTGTAGAGGCGTTATGGTGCTTGTATTCACACTAAATATTGTAGGATCACCGTCGGATACTAACCACACTCACTTATTCTCCGTTTGTGACTATTCTTTTCGCACTTCAGACCACCCCCCCCCCCCCCCCCCCCCCCCCCCCCCCGAAAAAATGAATACGATAAAATAAGATTAGATAAGATACCCCTTTTTTTAATCCCAAAATTGGGAAATGTGGGTTAATTGTTTGCAGGTGTTTGGGGGCGTTGCCTGAGGAGCTGCTAACTGACTGAGAAACAAACCGACACGACGGCCTGAGATAAAATAAATAACAAATATTAGGTGATGAGTATAACAAAAACAACCCAAACTTTCATGGCCACAGAGCTTTAAGGACCACCGATTGATATCGCATCCATGTATCGTTGGATAAAATGTGTCCACCTGTTTCCCAGAGGGAGCGCGAGAACCAGGTAACGTGACATTTTTTTTTGTCGCGAGCCAGTAGCTTAGTTACTGGAGTTAATTATATATCAGGTACGTGCTATTAACACAGCAGATGGTGGCGAGTGTTGCGTTTCTTTATTACACGAGTAGTTTACTCCTTGTTTACGTTTTAAGTCTTAGTCCGCAAAATGTGCTCTTTGATATCTGTAGTTCATAATGCTTTGAATAACATTGACCCTCTTATGCTGCATTTTGTGACATACATACTGTATATATATATAAATATATATACTGTATATATCAGTAGGTAGGCCTACATATACAGTGTCTATATAAATATAATGAAACATATCAGACAGGGCAGTAGGTACCATTGAACACGCAGAGGTACAGCTGTAAGGATAATGCAAGTCATTTAAATCATATAAACAAGTAAACTATATTTGATAGTGTGCATATGTTGCCTCTCCTTGCCCCAACATTGTTTATAATATTTAAAGAAGTAACCCTAACCCTAAACTAAGTATTATTTCTTGTTTCACACGTATATGTGAGACAATTAATTGATGATGTCAGAATAAAATTCGTAGATTTGTTAATTGTGCATTGTGCCAATGAGCAGCTCAAGAATGGATTGTGTTCCTGGCACATTCCCTGGCAGTGTGGAGAGGGCATTGAAACAACAATTGGTTCCCTTAAGGTGGGACATAAATTAGCAAGTAATTTAACTGAACATTTATTTAATGGCAAAATGGGGATTGCCTTTACACCAGGCAGGTTCTGGAGAGGGTGATTGAATTCATGGTGACTTTAAGAAATTCTGTGTCGCTTATTTGCTGTCCTTACAAGTTTCACCTGATGTTGTTGACATTACTTTCCAGTAGAGGGCGACAGATACCTACATTAAATGTGTATTCTCCTGTCAGCAAGCCTTTTATTCTCTGTACATTGATTGATGTTAAATCGTTAGGATCCAGTTTAGTTTGGACGCCACTTCTATTGGCAGTGTGCTAATTGTTTTCTCTAAAAGCACTGGGCTTGGCAACAGTAGTAACGTTTCGTGAATGAAGGTCTATTATTATCTGCTGCACTGCGTTTTTAACACTGGAAGAGTTGGCTGTTCATATATAGCTTGGGTTTCTTTTAATAGGTAGTGGCAATATATTAGACACAATCCAAATAATTCAGGACAATAATTTACAAGGATGACCGGTATGTTCATTCAGTGGAACTAAAACTGTGGTCCAAGGACCCTGAGGGGCCAATCAATGGTGGCCATGAGGTCCCCCAGCAACATGAGAAACAGCTCACTCATAAACATAGACAGGAATAAAAAAGTATGCCAGTTTGATTCACTTGTTTGGCTGCAATGTTGTATCCATGCTATACAGTACAATACACAAATGAATACAAACATTATCTGATTGCTTGCATAGTCGATGCATGCTTAAGTCAGTCTGTTTTAAAGAAATAGGCAGGTGTAAATATGAACACTGAAAATGGTCCTGACTTATTCATCTTGGTTAATTAAAAATATTTTTAGACAATATTGAAGGGCCTTTGTTTTGTGCAAAACTACATCTTATGTACTCTATCTTAATCTGGCGGGAAGGCAGTGGGGGGGTTGATGGGTCAAACCTGTTAACCTCTCCATTGAAGAACACATCATCATGGGAGGGGGGGCGGGGGTCAATGTTGCTGGTCTGTACACCTTAAGGCGCACAACAGACACCCTGATCCCACAGGCAGAACATGGCTTTCAGCACCAGGCAAACATTTGAGCCTTCCAGGGATCAGTTCACAAACCTCCATCCCCCATTAGCGCGACACGTTTCCCTCCATTGCTTGTTTTTTATGGTGCACAGATTGAATGGATGCCGTAGAGCCAACATAAACCCCTCATCGAATGCAGTTTCAAAGGAGGTTTCGAATGATGGCTACGCCAGGGCAGAAATGAAGACATTATTCTTGTATAAGGGGTGTGATGGGATTTATAGGGGAAGAAAGTGAAGCTGTTTAGCCCCCGCTTTAGGCTTTCGGGACAACTTGTTTGTTGTTGGAGTGCATCCTGTAGTGTTAACCCATGACCCCTCTGCCCTTTGACCCTCAGGGAGACAGCTCCATCCACGCGTCAGGGAGAGAGGCTGTCACAACGGAAACACCCAGAACACAGACGACGCTGCCGGGGAGGGCGGAAGAGACAATTGAGGTTGGTGTGGCAAACGCAGGATCAAAAACACAGCGCGAGTTAAGAGTGTCAGGCTACCGGACACATAATCTGTCTGCAGGAAAAGTGTGAATAGATGCCACAGGCTGTGGAGAGTCAGGATTAGGAGCCGGACTTTGTTAACTGATGTGCGCAGTGAGCATGGTAAATGACCAATTAAGCTCACAAAGATTTACTCGAAGGTGTTTAATAGTCTTAATGTCTTAAAGCTCCCAACTACATGTTTTATTGAAATAATTAATCATAATGCTGCTTAAATGTAATTTGATGAGATTCAATCTTTCCATGTACGTTTGATCAGTTTACAGTGAAGTAAAAAAGGAGACATAAAAAAAAAAAAAAAAAACGTATATATTTTGCTGATTATTTTCTGTCAGTCAAGAAATCAATTAACTGAATAGTTAATTGATTCAATCGTTGAGGATAATTTCTGTAACATTAACTTTTGAATGATCTATTAATGAAATGAAATTGTGCGCTTTCAAATGTGTCATTTGATGCAAGTTTAATTGAAGTTCAAGACATGAGGTGATTCTTTTCACTTTCATGCATCTGGAGTGCCGCCTTTTCCTGAATTTGCTTTGGGGAAACATTGCTGGTTCAGTCCATTTTCAGATGAAGTGCTCTCTGCATGTACATGGGACATTGTCTCACTTTTTGAAAAAGAATGTCCAAGCCAAAGCTCAAGCTCCTTGAAGGGAAACTTTGGGGTTCAAGTGGTCAGCGTTCAGGCTTTTACATTGCTGTTTATTTTTGCTGGAACTCTGCATCCATCCGATATGGTTAGCTCGCAAAATATATTTCTGTTTTTACTGAGACCTGCCTTCCACTGAGGTTACAAGGTGAATATTTGTCTCTTTATTTTTTAGGTGACAATTTGCAGACGATGAGAGTCTGCGTGGATTGGCTGAAGATCTACAGCGGGAGCTTTTATTCCTTCCTGTGGATCCTGACGTCCGAAAGAGCAGAAAGTAGAGGTGAGTGACCACAAACATCCGTGCGCCATGCATGTATCAAACGGGATCAAATTATCTTCAAAGTCTGTAGCCCCTAACATTTGCTATTACTCAGACCAAAAAAAACAACAAAAATGGCAGACATCTTGCATTCCTTAGCCCATTCCACAAAGTACAATAACTTCCTTGAATTATTCAACCCTCGACGGCGGAGCCGGGGCACATCCTGTTGTCCTCACAGTACTTCCTGTTCGTTCAGCCCAACCAGTCTTCCTCGTTGCCATAGCCACTGGAAAACACTGTACTTGCTCAATAGGCACTGTGACAAGTAATGTTTGGATGATAATGGGCCGAGTGATGAGTGAAAACATCTGACAAGTTTGATCTGGCATCAAATTGCTCTTGGCTTCTCCCCCTGTGTAATTTTAAAAAACCTTTAAGTTGAATTTCTTTACGATAATTGCAGTCTTGGTAAGTCAATGCTTCAGAAGTTGAGCTGTTTTACAATTGTTTTCTTTTAGTGTGTTGGTGAAGTCATTTTGAACTTCACAAAGCTACAGTATATGATTTTGGCAATGCGCTTGCACCAATTACAGCTAATTTCGCAAAACATATCCTGTAATATTTCGTGTCAGACTGAAAGCTGGGATTCGAAATGGATTCTAAAAATACATTTTGTGGATCTCAACAGCTGGCCGTGCAGTTCGAGTTTGTAGTGGCTTCACTCGATCAACAGCCCAGTGGAGGCACAGGTATAAAAGTCAAGTCTCATAGCTGTTTCAGTGGCTTCGCATCTGGGTAACCTTGTACATGTGTGAAGATGCAGAACTATAATTTTAGCTTTCAGTCACGTACTGAAATTTGTGCGTGATAGTTGTGTATACGGGATACTGCTGCGTAGGTTTGTGTGTCTGTGGACTGATGTCCTGCACATTGTCTTTGTGCTATACCATGCTGCCCCTGAGTAAATCACATCCGATAGTGTTTTGCAAGAGAATGCTTTTTTTTTTTCCTACACAGCCGTAATCAGTCTGTAGCCTGTAATGGCGATACCTTTTAATTTGGACTTACTGCCTTAAGTTTGTTTTGTTTCATAACCGCATCGTTGCAGCCAGCCTGGCGTTCGTTTGTCAGCTTCCAGCACGGCAGTCCCAGCCAAACTTTCATCCTATTTTGTCTGAGAGGGAGAAAAAGGGAACGCTTGCAGGCTCTCCTGGGTATGTACTGATCCGGGAGGGATTCATACAACTCTGCCTCCTGCACTGCTGTGTCTCTCCAAGTGTCCACAAGTCAGCGGAAATCCAACTGGCAAGAGGCCTGTGGTAACGAGATATTCAGCAGTTTCAAGGATTATTCCGATTTTTGTTCCCCCCCTTTTCTATGCACTACATTTGTCTTTGTACGACCATTTTAGTTTTTTTTCCACAGAGATCACTTTTGACTTGTTTTTGAACCAACATTCCATGTGAATGCCTTATGCAAATCCCCTGTCAATTTACCTGACGCCACCTTTGAAAGCAGAGGAGCGATGTTACAAGCCCTCATACCCGGACGGGATAAGGATGAGTGGCCATTTGCTATTGGCGTGGATAGCAGTGCCATGACATCATGCGTCAGGAAGGTGATACTGGCTCACCTCTGCAGGGGCAGCGCTCGACCCGTATGCCAGCAGGCTGAACGCCATGCCTCTGCCTGCTTTCTGTAAACATGTGTGTCTGACGGTGCTGTTCAGAATCTGTTCATTTTTTTTTTTACCTCCAGGCAGGTTGGATTGACATGGCCTTAGATGAGCATATTTTTTTTTTGCATTTCCATATTTGTCAATAATTGGCCGGATTATGACTGGCTCAAACTCATTTTGACGTGCCTCACCCAAAGCCGCAACAGTAAGGCGACAATGAGGGTATTCGTGACTGTACACTTTTCCTGACGATACCTCCCGTATCTTGTCATGCTGAGGAGTTTTCACGCCTTTTGGATGAGCCATATCAGATGGAACATCGGATGCGTGCGCATTCGACCGGGGCGTAGTTGTCCGTGGATATTACTGAGCTCCAGTTGTTATCTCGCATACCCCTACACAACCGATCACAAAACATTCGAAAACAACAGTTGTAATGCAGTTAGACCGATGTCCAATATGTGCTTAAGGTGACGTATTTAGGATCTGTGGTACCTAATAGGTGAGTCAACTGTCCTCTTTCAATGAGCAATCCTAATGTGTCGTTATCAGTTCCCTCCAGCACAGGAGGTTATCTCTTATCTCAGATGGTGTTGAAATTTCATTGACATTCCCAGTCATATTCATTCAAACGAACTGTATCAAAAAAAGAACTCTTACAGTAATTATGGAAATGCTATTTCCAACATTATTTTTATGCATTGATGATTCATCGTCAGATTTTGTCCTCATAAAATAATAACAATAATTAATTATAACAATTATACAATTATTTTTCCAATTTCATACAGGATGAAATGATTAAATGTCATCTATTTTTAGGAACAATTTCAACCACATGCAGTATATGTTCAGTAACCTGTTGCATGCATGACAAAGAAACGCCTTAGACCAGCAAGTGCTGGATATTTCTTGCATCTGAAATTGACGCCAGCTCATAGCTGCCATCATTTTATATATCTTGTTATGGTTAATACCACACATATTTATTGTTTTTTCTGGGCACTGGACACTTGTGTCGGTGTTAGAGTCTCTGGCAAGTTTCTTAACTGGGTATTTTGGTGATGATATGTATAGGCAAATGAAACATTGAAATTACACTTTAACAATATGAAATTCAAGATATGTAAACTATGCATGGAAAAAGTTTTATGTTTAACTTGGACTCCTGTGAAACTGGAAACATTTTGAAGACTAACCCTAACCCTAACCCTACAGATGAGTTTTCAGTGTTTGGTAGCCAATCTTACGTGAGCCCTTGTCTTAATCTGCCGCTGATTTGCATTTATCTGAGGGTTGCAATCACTTTACTGATAATTCAAGTTCCTTTGCTGTTTTTGCTGATTTGTTTCCCTCGCATAGCATTTCATCGTGCATGTTATCAACGAGATGTAAAATACCTTTGTTGCTTGTTGACAAACGACTGTAATGTGCATTACTGCCACAAAGCCAGTATATAATTCTTATTTAGCATTTGACATGTTGGAACAGATGAAATTGATTAATTATTAACATTTTTGGTGTTACAGTGGGGGGGGGGGTTTGTTGTCCTCACTGCACTGAACTGAGTGACACCGTTTATTGGCTCCAACATGATCCGCAAAATCCTATTTAATCCTTTTCCCCTCATCGCTGCACGCTCAACAAACTTCACTCAAATATGTTATGAACTCTTTTTCCCCAACAAGACGGCATGTAAGGAATGTTACTTAATGTCACCGGCTGACAGCCAGACTAAATGCGAGCTGCTCCGTAGCTCTGAGGATATGTTAAACCCTGTGATGTCATGGTGTGGGAGTTGAAAAAGAGGAACTGTTGGCACGCGATGTCATTAACAGAGCCATGTACAGGCGTGCATGTGTGTGGCGTGTGTGCGTGCAGGAAGCAGACATAGCATGGAAGAGATTTGTCTGATCAGAGCTCCCAAAGGTATTTTATAACGAGTGCAGATGTGTTGGAGGTCAGTGCTTGTGTGGAAGAGAAATATTCCCTTTTTCCCATGAAGTGTGACAAAAGTGGTCGAAAGAGTTTTTTTTTTAGTGGAGCCATTATAGTGACTTAAGTTGTTTGTGTTTTGGTCCAAAATAGGTGGCTGGCTTTGAAACTAAACAAAGACTAGTCGGAAGAATCAGTTCATGCTTGGCTTTGGAAACGGCAGATAACAGAGAAATACCTTATATCGCGTAATCTTCATCAGCAAATCTACTTTAGGAAAATAATATTTTGTCAGGTGCTGTTGTCGAAGCCGAGAATGTTGAATGTCGAATCCCAGCATGCAAACCAACAGGGACATTTTGGGGGCTTCATGGCGTGCCTTTGAACACCCTTGCAAGCTCAGGTTTTTTTTTTTCTTCTCAGGAGTATTTTTTTAAGCCTGCGTACGTTACCGCTCAATTTCGGTTGAAGGGTTAAAGGGGTTCTCAGAAAGCACACACCTACCCCAAGGGAAATTGCCCCATCATGCCATGTTTTTGTTGTTTGCCTGTTTGAAAATGGTACTTTAGGTTTTGAGTAATTCTACCGATAGTCAGACATGCATATGTATACCCGTTTAAAATAAATGCTTTTAGCCCAAATTGCATCCAGCGCCGTCACTGAATTGACCACTCGCAGCTCCAACACGTTGCATTGACTTAACATCATATTATTTCCAAAGCTTATTGGAAGTGGGCTAGGAGATCCTTGTCCAGAAAATGTAGACATTTAAATAAAAGAAGATGCATTCAATAGATACAAGTATATTGCATGCAAAATTGCTGGCTATCAGAGCCCAACCTTAACTATTGGAAACGAATACAGAAGCCACAAACATCCGTGTCTTTTTGCAACCGCTTCACTTAACATGTCGAGAGGGGCATGTTAAGTGAGGTATTTGCTGAAAGCTAGCATTGTGGGGCATTGGCATGCCTCTTGCTGTGCCAATGCAACACTAATGATATTATGTTGGATGCACAACAAATTCCACATTCTTTCTTTGAGGTTGATCTGAACGAAAGGGATGACTGTTGTATCTTGCCTCAACCTGAGTGCGACAGAATGAATACGTGACTTGCTCGAAAATGTGAAGGACTGGGACTGAACTTGAATGTTCCCAGGGAGTGTTTTGTTGTGAAAAACATTTTTTCCCCATAGTAACTTTCTTTTTCTCATAACTCCAATTGAAATGAGAAGATCCAGTAGCGCTCACATTAAAGTCAGTAAAACCGCAAACTTCAAACACAACAGAACCTGTCTGCCAGTCATAATAACCTGGCTCGCTTCCTTCGCCGTATTGCGGAGTCCTGGAGTAGGTGGAGCAGGCGCGAGCGTTCCAGTTCAACCTGAATAACGGGCAAACAGCACAACAACAGCAGAGCCAGAGTGGGGGGAAAAGGAAAAGTGGTGGAAATGCTCATTGTATTAGTGGATGTTTCTGTGAGTCATTGGGCGGTCGGGATTCTCATTGGCACGTTAGGTGTTCTTGTTGTTGTTAATTCTTCGAATGCTCTTCATTTTACCCTGCTCTTCCTGATACCTCCTCCAAACACAGTAGTTGTTTTGATTGGACGTGAATTCCTCGTGAGGAGAGGCGAGAATGGGGCTCTGGCTTGAAAGCCAAAGTCCTCAGGGCATCCATATTTCAGAGAGGTATAATTCTCTTATTCTCTTAAACTTATTGGTCGGCTGACTTTGCGCTGGATTAAAATGTTTCTTTGGGATCTCAGTGACGACTGTTAAAATTGCATCCGTGTAATATTTGTCTACTCTTTTACATATATATTCCTTATTTTTGGGATTATACAAAAACACTGAAATTTAAAAGGAATTATTTGGATGGATTCAAAATTTCACCAATTTTTTTTTTTTCTTTTGCTCCCACGAATTGGTCAGATCTCTTAATCGTTAAAACATTTATTGGATGGACTGGTACAAGACTTGAGGCATGAGACAGGACTTGATAACAAGGTAATTGAGGTAAAAATAATTATTGCATTTTGCAATGATGCTCTCATTTAGTCATGTGTAATAAATCCAGCCAACACTTTCGTTCACAGTGGTGTTGCGGCCTATTTCACGCAGTCAGGCTGTGGCATGTTAAGTTCAGCGTGTGACAAGAAACGCCAAGCTCTTTGAAAACACTTTTCAAGGAGACCGATGAGCAGTTTTTAATAGGTAGATAGTGAGTGTACTAACAGCATATTTAATCAAAAATTATTTTGACAATGTATTGTATGTATATTATAAAATATATAAATATAATGCAATTTTTGTGGTGAACATGACAGTACCTGGTGTTGTCTTTCCAGAGAACAAAATCCAGGGAGCAGTGACATTTTCTTCAAATTTGATTTTACTAAACCATTTAGTTATATACTCTCTCTCTCTCTATATATATATACACGTGTATATATATATATACATATATATATATGTGATTTCTTGGAAAGGGGTGTTTCATACACATCTCTTCGAGTTAGGCATCAAGGCCAGACATCTCACATTTGTCTGAAATTATATATTTATTAATGTTTTCCATTTCAGCAGTTCCCAGTTGCTGTATTCTCTGTTATGTTATTGTTTTTAGCCGTCACCATTAGGAGGCATTTAACGTGAGTTATGCAAGAGCTGGTATCTCTATTTAAAATTATTAATCTAAGTGTGTGTTGATTGCAAGGCCTTGAAACGCAAGTCGCCGCAAACCCCATGTTTGTTTACAACAAGTATATATATCCTGCGAAAGAACAGATTCACTACGCCTCTTGTAATCACCGAGTGCGGCGTCTGCATTCAGTGCTGTGACGTGACCAGCAGGGGCATGTCCAAAGCATAGCAACTTGTATTATGTGGTTAACATAACATTAAACAATAAATGTAATATATGACCTTTTACCACAAAAAATTACATAACTACATTTCCTCAGGCTTCCTCTGCTTTCTGATGGAAAATAAAAAAAGAAGATTTGACTCGTTTGTTTTTTTTAATACCGGGTTAGAATTGTCCTAATATTTTCATTCATTTGACATTGTCCTGTATACTCACCCGAAAACAGTTTAGAGAAATCGGACAGGGGACTGTTCTCCGATGACATTCGTACTGCATCTTTGTTGGATTTATTGTTGGCAAGGGTGTAGAGGTGAACACATGAAAAGGGTTTAAAGCAAACAGCATTCCACAAGCTGTTGTTGTCTTATGTTCCATGACATCAGAGGTGTGTGAAAGGAATATAGGGGAAATGCAGGCCAGGATTAGCTCTGACATTGTCTGTTCAAGAATAAGAAGGGATTCCATGATGCGTACAGGACAGCGGCATTGGTTGGCGTTTTGATGCGTCATGTAATGAACACCTTGGCCTTCTCAGATTCCAGTGAATACCGGTACATCGTCTTGAGCAACTGGATGTTATTGACATTATTCATTAGGGGAGCTTTTTATGAGGCCACTTAAGCAGCCTCAGGTCCTGAGTGAATGTGGCTCTTATCTGGAACGCTGCAGGGGCCACCCCGTGGTTCCTGTTATTGCGATCCCTCGCTGCACAGGCAGATACTTGCACCCACCGAGGCTGTAGCCAAGCTTTTGCCTTTTTGTACTGACAATTCAGATTGTGCAAACTCCTATAACTCCTATAGTAAGAACTGTTTGTTTTCTCAATGCCAGTCCACAGTGGCTTGAGCATGCGTTGTATTGACTCCGAGAACAATCAACTGTTGCAATGAAAGAGCTTTCCCCCCTCCTACACAGCTCAACCCCTCCTGCATTCATACTCCTTTTCCCCCCTCCTCTGTTTGTTTACAAATTGGATTCTTTCCAAAATGGCACCATCATCCAAATTATTTACACCTACTTTATTCTGGGAGATACCTCCACCTTTATTTTTTCATATATTATATCAAAGAAGCAGTTTCCCATCTTGACGGCAGTTCTCTGTTACGTGAAACTGCCACGAGTGCATCATAAAACCACATTTTCCATTTCTTTGAGATGTGCACTACTTTTAGCTGAAATTTTTCTTGCTGCAGTGGGTCATGTAAGTTATGAAAGAGATACAAAAGAGTTGTGCTACTCTCTTCATCTATCAGTAAAAATTCAAAAAGGTTATGTGTGTCCCAAACATCAATTTAATGCTCACAATAGAGTAAAACATTGAGTCAATTATATCATGTCAGGTCGAAACGTTTTTGATTTGTATTACCCAATATCATAAATCACAAATGTGCCCCAAGGAGCTTTACAATCTGCACAGAATTAAAAACACAGTTATCCTTGGAATGGAATTTGATTGGCATGCAAATTCATAAATCAATCAGGATAAAACTATTATGTCAAATACAGAGGTTGACTATCGTGCACACAGAAAGTGTTTTTTTTACTTTTTAGGGTTTAATTATTAAATGATCTTGCGGCAACAAGCTAAATTAGTTTAGATTTATTTCTTCCCTCATAAATTTACTCTCAATACTCCATAAGTGCTGGTTCTAACCCCGAGTGGGGGGGAAAAAAGGATCAAGGCCGTCCCCTGGAACACAACTGTCCAATAAAGACCAACAAAGTCCAATAAAGACCCCACCTTGTGCTACTGAGCCAGGCACTTAACCCCCCCCCCCCCCCCCCCCCCCCCCCCCCCCCACACCCCCAAACAAAAGTGGGACACAAACACAAAGTGTCCCACTGTGTTTGTGTATATCTGCATGTGCATGGGGAGCAATAAAATATTTCTTAATCTTAATCGTCTTCATGACATATCGAGACCAACATGTGTGGGTGACACACCATTTTTCTCAGTAAATATATTTCTAAAGGTGCAATTGATATGGAATGTTTGCCAGAAGTCGGTAAGAAGCCATGAGTCTGCACAAGGCGTGGAAAGCCATAAATAAGAAAATCAATAAGACTTCCTCAGCCTGTTGTTTACTCCCAGCCAGCCTCGGTGAGCATAGGGATGTTTGAGAAAATGAAATGACAATCAAATGCATGCATTCTTGTTTTTAAAGAAATAAATAGATTTCATTGCCGAATGTACCGCTTCTTTAAAACCTTTTAAAAACTATCAATGTGGTTTGTAATACTTGTTTCCAGGAAAGTTTCTTTTTAACAACAGGAACCTGGGCCGTGTGTTTGTAGAACAGGTATATGTCAGATAATTGTGAAGCTTTGTTTGAAGAAGAGAGGGCCAAAAGCTTTGAATTGAAATGGCTAGACACAGAGACCAGCTAAAATGGAAAACTCATTTTCAACTTTCCACTCCAGACTTTCCATCTCTTTCTTAAAGAACTGAGAAGGGGAGGTTTGTGCGCGCATGTGTGTGTGTTTGAGGGGCTTTGTGGGAAGTCGTAGGTGGATGGTGGGCAGTGGAAAGGTTGGAGTCTCTTTCAAAAGGACTGAGAACAAAACAGGAAACCATCCCCTTGTTTTGGCTCATGGTCGCTACAAGTGTTTGGAATTTTGAAGAGGTGAATTCACATGTTAGGTTCATGTCTGCGCTCAGGTCAGAGCATGCACACACAAACACAAACACACACACACACACACACACACACACACTTTTGCACACAGTGGATGGAATGTCTGGCGTGCCTCGATAAGCAGGGACATGAAGACTGTGAACCCCCTGTGGATGTTATGAGGAGCAACCGCTGAATAGACTAAATAGTTGCCATGATGGGTCCATGACCTTGGTTGAATCTGGAACCATGTTCTTTGTGGGTCAAAGTGTTGTTGATTCATGACTTTATGATTTTGGCTGACCAACATGATCATGACCTTTTTCGCTCTGTAAACTGTATTTTATCTAGGTGTGTGTTTTTGTTTTGTTTTATATATATTCTCTGTGTGTTCAGCCATTTTAAGAAAAGCCATGAGTGGTTTCTTGGAAAATGTCTTATCACCTCCAATATGCAAAACAGAGATCAGAACAGTAAGAGAAGGACTTGGTCTGTGGGATTGAGCTGTTGTTTTGATAGGAATGTTGATTGTTTTCTAGCTAGATTTGGCTTTCCTGCACCTCCTTGGGCTTCGTATTGTTTTGTCATAGTTGGCATCATCATGCAGTTTGTGTATTTCGGGGGACTTTTGAATTCTGAGGGTAACTGGCATCCACCCTGAAAACAGTTTCTAAACAAAGTGACACCCATTCTTCTCTGGTCATGTGAGGGAACCTGACCGGAGGATACCTTCCTGTAGCTGTCAGTGTTTTGCCTCTTCTGATATTAAAGCTTTTGATGTTTCCTGTCATTGTGTGAAACAATTTGGTCACATCAAGGTCAAAGGTACAAAGAGAGAGGAAAAAAAAGAAGTTTACCCTGGATCTGACGCATTGATTGTTCCAATTCAAGTAAAAGGAAATATCAAAACATATATATTCTTTCTGCACTACATGAAGTGGAACACCGATTCTCATGGGCCAAATACATGAGCACATATCCAGTGAACAATCCCTAAACAGCCCAACTCGTGAGGAGACCCGGTACTGCCAGATTTCCCATGGGTGACCCACCCCAGTGGGCCCAGATGGAAACATCCTCTTTTTGTCAGTGGTTTTGTCGTCAGTCTTTCACTTCAACATGTAGAAATCAGTTGTAACCGACACCTTAACAATCTGGGAGCAGTTTAGTAAACTGTCTTGCTTACATGAACCATCTGGTTTCGCTCCAGACTCAACAGCCTATTCTGACCATCCTGCATGGCTCCACTTCTCCAGTCGGTAACTTTTTAGGTTGAGGTGTTTTTTCCTCTTTTGCTTATAAGGCAATACTCGTGTCCTGCTTCTTCCAGATTAGGCACAATCCATTCCATTAATTTCATAACCCATCCCCTAACCATTTTTGTCTTCGACTCGGGCTTTACACAGGTCTGAGGCGACCATCTTTTTCTTTAGTTTCAACTCAACGCCATGGATTCTTTTTTAGGCACTGCTTGAATGACTGATGGAATTTGTGGTCACAGAAGTTTCTGACAGAGGTGATGCGCTTTTGTTGCGCTCACGACACACGATGTGGCATCACCCTTGAAAAATGTCTTAAATTTGGTCCACGTCCACTTCGTGTATCACTTTGCCTTCTCTGCCATTTGCATGATGTAGCTGGTAAATTCCTCAGACTGCTGTGGATTTAATGGATTATTTGAATGTCAATTGTACCCGTTCCCTGTGAAGACAAAAGCCAGATGTTAGTGGGTCCTTTGTCCAGTGTGAAAGGGACTTTAATGGGGTCATAGATAAAATGGCTTTGCCTGACCCCTTCAATGCCCTTATGGAATTTCTTCAATGCCCAGTTTAGCCAAATTGTCTAATGTCCTTATATGTTCATGTTTCTCCCAACCTACTCATAATAGATGGATTCATGAGATACTGCAGTACATGAGAAGATTAACTCCATAAAACCTTTTACATTGACACCCTGGCTAGCGATTAAGAAATCACGCACGTCTGTGCACAACACATTTTAAAAGCGTTGATAACTTGGTGTTCAGACCATTTGCTATGACACTTTGCTATGAATCTTATTTCAGTTGCAACCAATTTCTCTTGATCAACCATGTTGTTCCTTTGAAGGCAAATTATGATATGATATACTTTATCGTATAATCATTTTCTATTGCACCACTAAAACTTGTCAAAGCCATCCTTCCAGGGTTGCACTTTATAAAACCTTTTATATTAAAAATTGTGTTAACAATTCATCAATTATCAAAATAAGCAGCTTTCTTTTAGGTATTCAACAAAACATATTTCATACAAATGTAATTAAGCTTAATTATATGATTATTGCAGATATAAAGACATGTGCTGTGCATTTTATTCTTTAATTAGCTCATTCAAAAGTTTTCCAAAAACACCTATATGTATAATTTATTGTAGCAAAAAACTAAAAATATTGGCAAAAATGTTAATGATGCATTTATATTTAAGTAGATTTAATCAAAAGAATATTGTAACAAGAGAGGACTGCATTTTTCTTTGTTTTCTGTGACCCCAGCATTTCTCTCATTACACTCAGTGTTTTTGTTTACACATAGACGTTGTCACTCAGGTTCAATAGCATTGACCTTTGACCCCGGAGAAGTACTTCCAGGTGGGGCCTCTCTGGTCTAGTCCAGACAGTGAGCAGAGACCTCCTGCAGCTAAGCACAGATACTAAAACCCCAAACAAACAGTGATCTGACTGCTCAGAAATGTTACAGGATCTCTGTGAACACGTCAGCTCAGTTATGCAGAAGACTGACGGCTGAAAAAATTGTGGCTTTGAGCGAGATTGATCACTTACAAATTAGACTTAATGTTTTACTGATGATTGTTTTGATGCTTACCAATAATTAAACAAATCAGACACCACCCATGTCAAACTAAGTTCTGATTGGTCAATTGCTTTCCACTTGCCCAGGAAAGTAAGGTGCCAGCATTGTACCAAATCACATCAAATTTTGACTTAATTTGCCTTTCAAACAGCTTGTTTACCATACAGGAAAGGGTTGTCCCTATGTAGGTGGTAAAGTAGCAGACACTTAGTCTAGCGTGGTGCTCTGTGCTGCTTTTTGCTGGATGTAAGATATAGCCCTAGTAGAGCAGGACGGAAAATCGGTCTGCATGTTTCATCTCATATTAACTTTTGTGAGCTCTAGACACAGGCAAACAAGACCTGTCGGTATATCATACCTGTTGATAGGATGTTGTCTTCGGCTGCTGTTTTAGTTGATACATTAACCACACCGGAGGCATGGTACACGAGCTTTAGCAAATGTGCAGTAAACTTGGCTACACGGACATAATATAACAGACGATATAACCGTCACAATGTAATTCTGCATGGTCATCATAGTTACTCTGTCACAGATAGATCAAAGAATATTACTGGCATTACATAGCTTAAATTAAACACCAAATACAATTTTATTTCAGTTTCTTTCTCTTACAGGCTTTATTTAAGGATTTTCTGCTTATCCCAATCCTTACTTTTCAATTAGAGAGTCAATTATTGTACTTTAAAGCTTTGTCTAAGCCCACATAGCAAATGTTAGGCAACAGCCACGGCCTGTAAAGGGAAACTTGCAGAAATTGAAATGCACACAAAAAAACGTGCAGCTACCAAGATCAGTTTTAAGCTTGGGACTATGTGAGCTTGTCGTACAAACTGAGCAAAGGTAATGCAAGCTCATTTCTCCCCGATCAAATTCAGTTTTGCATGATGATCTGGTTGATTAAATCTCTTTCCATCATAAACATGAGTGGCTGTAGATGCGTGGCTCCAAATACCATCAGTAAAACATCAGCTGTTAGGCCATCATTGACCAAATCTGCGCCATGTGTCATAGGAATGTTTGCAGGACAAAGGCTGTGGCTTTTTTCATTAGTGTAGATGGAAAGAAATGATCACCCCCCCCCCTAGTTTTCCACAGGAATGCTCGTGTGTGAACTTTGGGGTCACTTTGGCGTGCATTGAACATGAATTTGAGGAATTTCTGTTTCCAAAATCCTAAGCAGGTGCCTGCAAGCATACTTAATGTACATGTAATCTTCCCTGAGGGGACTATGGCGCTCCCGATGTCACGCAAGTCTAAGAACTGCGACTTTGTAGTTTATTACCTCCCCTCTCCCAGTGTGTCTATGTGCAAACATTAAAGCACAAGTGACGGTCTGAGTGACTTTGTGTTGTGTCTTGAGGTGCGTCTCTTGTCTCAGATGAGTGACAGAGGCTGCAGTCTGAGGAAGAGGATGCTGTTCACAGTGGGGTGGTAAATGAATAGTGCCAGGTGCTGCCTGCACTGGACAGACAAGAGGTGTGCTTCCCAACATTTTTGTGTTCTCACCTTCAGCCTGTTTGTGTGACTGAGTCAATCAGTAGGGCAAGCATAACCAACCGGGCATTACTGCCAAGGTTCCTGTTGTTCAGTGCCACCTCTCTCCTCTCTTCCTCCCTCTGTGGCTGAGTAAAAGGTGGCTGATTATCCACATTTAGTACGGAAGTCTCGTGTCAACCTCAATAGTGAGTCAATGCACCAAAAAATACTTCATGTTTGGCCTGTGAAGGTTCTCAATCTTTCAGGTCATGGTATCAACAGGAGTGGCGTAAGGGGTAGGCAACCGGACTAGTCTGGTAGGCAACCAGACTAGTTTAAACTAAACCTCCTTGTTTGATATTTGTCTGTTGTTTAGGTCAGAGAAAAAAAGAACAAAAAAAATCTGCTTCCTGCATATACATTGTCTGAATGTGACAAAATGCTTACTTCCTTCAGGCACATTTGTCCTCAAAACTCATGGGGTAACAAGCTGTAACTACTAAAACATTTGAAGACAATAATTTTTCCTAATTTACCTGAGCAGAGCACTTTGTCGTGACAGTCGCAATTATGCTTGTCAGTGCTGACACAAAACAGCCAAGTTTACTGTACTCTTGAGTTGAGAGCCAGTAAACCTCACCGGCACACAGCCTGAAGGACGTGTGCCGAGGATGTTTACCATTTTATGTTATCATAAATGATCATTTAAAAACATTGTGCTTTCATGAGAACTTTGTTTTGGTTTTGAGCTGATATTTTTGTATTCATGAGGGAACCAATTTTCTCATGGGTTTATGACCCGGTGGCCAAAGGCTCCCCCTGGCTTCAGAGAGTCAAGTATCTAATAGATCTAGTCTCAGACCAGTCAAAGTCACTAGGGCTTGTTTTTGTGACTTAGAGAAGGCCAGGCTAGCAAAGAATATTGTTTTTTCCTGAATTTCACCACAGTTTGACTTTGCTACTTGTATATGTCTCTATATGTTCATTACAAATATATTGTTTAATAAAAACAGAAAAGCCCTCCGTGAATTTCTCATAGAGCTGGTGACTGTAGTAGCTGACACAACTCCATGCTATGCCACCATCCACATTGGGAAAAAAATGTATTCTTCTTTGAAAATAATACATGCATTTAATTGAAAGGAGAGCAGGATGCCAGCGAGAGATGTAAATGAAACCAGACGCTAATTCAAATCAAAACCGACAAAAACCTTAAAATGTTACCAGATTTAAGCCTCAGCAATTGCTTTTCACATTGATGAAATGTAGGCACTGTGATTGGCTGTTTCTTGCAAAGAATGCACTATGGATGCATCACATTATAATGTATAAAGAATACGTAATGTGTTTATGTACAATATGTATGAATACACATTACATTATGTAGTGACTATGCAAGTATTTATGGCATCTTATAGTACCGTGGATCACTGGTCCATAATGCAGTTCAACTTTTGGTTCACTTATGTAGATTTCTTCTAACCCTTTTGGCCAACAATAGGGCCCTACGGCACAGAGGAATCTACCGGCTATTAACTATTTGTGTTTTCATTTGTTTAATTAATTGAAAGCATTTTTTCTGCCTGACCTTTATTATTATTATTGTTTAAGAAGTAATGACAGGGGTAAAGCTTGTCAAAGGCTTAGTGGTGTCAGTCATCTCTACTTACGAGCATCACTGGGGCCTCTGTCTTTTACCCTAAATCTTCCCCCTCCAACACAACCCTTGACTTATTTGCCCCTTCATCCCACTGAACCCACAGTTAGCTGTAGGCTTGCAGTATGAAGCTGTCTGTCGGCGCCTGCGGCCTGTGGCAGCGAGGTAATGGCGCAGTTAAGGGTGTTTTGAGGTGTGTTTCTGCAAGGATAGCACTGGCAGCTGCAGGCTACTGCCTCTAAAATTCATCAATTGATCAATATTACAATACTGCTTATTAGCGAAATAGTCGGGAAAAGGAATGCTTTTGAACTGGCGCGTTGACCTCATTGTGGGCACAAACCTGCTGCATGATTATAGGCTTTCTGATTAATGTGTGAAACAACTTTTACGCTGCTTCAGATAGTGTTGACATGAAAAGCGTTTATCTCTCTCCATCCTCTTATAGATTTAACAATCAATCAAATTATATTTGTGTAGCCCATATTCACAAATCACAATTTGCCTTAATCTGTACATGGTGTGTCGCCATCTGTCCTTCACAATCAAAAGGTTTTTTAGGTACATAATCTGTAATTGTGATGCTTATATTTGATTAGATTTGTCTTTTGTTAATTAGGTATTCTCTCAATATCATGAAACATGAACATTTAGGTTGGGTAATAACAAATTATGGCAACATTTTCAAGACCTTCATTGAAAAGGAGTCTGTCAAAAGCCACCCCTGGTGACACCAGTGCTTTGTGAGAAATATTTCATGCTTAACCAGGCCTTCCCAGGGGGTTTATTACCTAAGCGAGACAAGTTGGGGTGGGGGCAGTAACACCGGTATCAGGCCAAGATGAAGAATGTGGATAACGCTATTCGTAGGGATCTACCAGCATAGAAATGAAAAATAACAGTTGAGGTTGTCCGGAGTTGTCAGCAGGTGCTATCTGACATGATGTCGCTGTCAGTTGGAAAAAGAAAATGTGCCTTGCAATTATTTTGAAGGCCCTGCATTATTCCTGTTGATCTTTATAATTAGAACAGAGAAGGATGTGGAAACACTGGGCCTCTTCTTTATTAAATCCTACAACGAAAAACTGAGCAACTCTGTATTTTTGATAGGATACTGGACTTTAAACTTGAAATAAGGGTTAGGGTGCGAACAGGCAAAATCTTCAAATACTAATACACAGATACTTTTTTTTATAAAAAAACATATGTGAAACATGCTTCATGATATAATTCTCTAATTTCTAAAATGTGTAATATTTCTTTAATGCTGAATTTCTGTATTATTTGTATAAATAAGCAAAGTATACAACTATCTGGTATCTAATAAACAAAGCATGTCAATAGTGATGTTGAAATAATACTGTTATACACATTGAACAAACCCTGCATTAGCTTCTATTCACCAAATCAAATGAGCTGGAAGAAGATTCGATCAAATGTGTGTTGGGATTTTCCAGTAAATTAAAGTTAGGTGCAGGACGCTGAGATGAGTCTGTCAATAGAGGAATGACTGTTGGCAATGCTCGTGTTCATTTTAAATGTGTTTTCTGTAGGCGTGTGTGGATAAAGAGCTCGGACGATAATCGTGTCACCCGATGATATCTTTATTTCAAGTCTCTTTCTTTTGTTTCTCTATTCCCAGAATCATAATGAATTCTGACGATGCCAGTTATTTGAGGCATTTATCTCAAAATCATATGAGACCTCAGCACTGGCTTACCATGAGCAAGTGATAACATCAACATGGAGAATGTGTTGAAATAAGAACAAGAAACTAGTGTGATGTTGCCACGGACAACGTGGTCCAGGCAATGACAAACTGAAACATGCAAATGGAAATTAATTCTTTCTTCGAAATATAAAGGTGTCAGGAAGAGCTTTACGCAAATGCAGGTCTCCTGTTTTTCTGCTTTGAGCCCGCTGGAATCCGCTTCAGCCCATGCTGGCACTTTGCACTCCAACCTTCCTGGACACATTTTTCTTCCTCTGTTGTTCACTTCATTCCTCTCTTCCTTTCAGGCTTTTGTCCCTGACTCTTGTCTGCCTCTCGTCTTTCAGGAGAGCGTGCTCCTTTCAGGTTCAGTGACCAACACAATAGTTTGAGTCTGACAAATTGGGTTTAACTTGGTCCCTGCACGGAGTAATCCAGTTCTTTCCAGTTTGTAAATGGCAGAAAGTATGCGCATTGTCGTCTGACTGGTATTTTACAGTAGAATACTGTAATAAAAATTTATAAATAAAAAGCGATCGTTCTAATCGTTTTCCTCAAATTTCATTTGAAAATCTGAAAAAAAGAAGTCATGTCTGTATCCTAAACCAGACGTAGCTTATTTCTTCCTTTGCCTTAAAGAGCTCAATTCCTCCTTCCTTGTTAGATGAGTAAATGTGTAATTATCTGAACCATATGAAATATGGTTATGAATATTTAAATAATTATGGTAGTAATAATAAAATCTGATTATCAAGCTAAAATGGACAAAACAGAGAAATTCTAGCCAAAACGCAGATGGATAGGTGACAGTACAGTCACACGAAGGGGCTCAAGCTCTTCCACTTAACCGTAAGTCTCCCTCTGCACCCCAGACTGTCACTCCGTCAGCCGCCTCTGCTTCCTGCCTCTTAGAAAACAACAGCAGTCACTCAGGTGAGGCGAGACCCCCCGCAGCATTCCTCCCTGCTGTCACTTTTGAAAAGTGGCTGCTTGATTCTGGTGGTGAAATTGTACAAAGATTAGATTTTTTTTTCTTCTCCTCCGTAGTCCCTAAATGCCTTGTTAAGACTAACACGCATGCTGCCAAGATAAATCATGCCATGTTTTCCTCTCGTGGTTCTAAAGGCTGCCATTTCGTCATGCGGCTGTCATCCTCGCAGTGAGGTTCCTGGCGCAGATAACGCGTCGAGAGAGTGCAGAAAGGGATCTGTTTTTCGGCTTCACTTGCAACGCAAACACAAAGCCGGTTTGCATCCTCCTGTCTGTGACTTTTGGCAAGTGAGCGTGAAAGGGAAATTTACGTCGATATGTCCGGATGTCTGCATTGCAGTGGCCAGAACGTTGATATGAAGT
Organism: Colistium nudipinnis; assembly: GCA_016785305.1. Classification (NCBI taxonomy): domain Eukaryota; kingdom Metazoa; phylum Chordata; class Actinopteri; order Pleuronectiformes; family Rhombosoleidae; genus Colistium; species Colistium nudipinnis. The sequence continues at coordinate 651,214 of JAFBJU010000199.1, forward strand.
GTTTTCACTCTGGAGATAAAAGAGCTGGACCGGGCCACATGGCAGACTCCGGCACACAACACTGAACGGGGGCCACCAGACAGGATACACCCAGCTAAACAAATAGGACTGGCGCAATGATAAATGAGCAGCAATGCCACGATCACGACAGACCTGATATTGTTCCTTTTCTTGGTTTTGAACTGCCAAAATCAAATGTTTTTACCGTATTAAAGAACAAGACTTTACCTTCAGTAGGTTTTATTGCATTAATACCAAGAGTGGCAAGTGCTTTATCAGGTGCCACTTGTTTGGAAAGCTAATGGTCAGTTCCACTGCTTCAATCATCAATTGATCAATATTACAATACAATCTACTTCTCTGGTTATTCTCTGGTCATTATAATATGATAGATCCCTAGTGCATTTGCAAGAAACATCCAATCACAGAGCTTCAATTGCATTGATGTGAAAAGCATTTGCTGAAGCTTAAATGTGAATATGAATATGTAAATAAGTTAACTTTTAAGTTTTGTGCCAGTTTAATTACCTTCCGGTTTCATTCGCATCTCTGGCTGGTGTCCTGCTCTCCTCTCATTTAAATGCTTATATTCTTTCCAAGTGGAATAAAATGTTTTCCCATTGTGGATGGTGGCATGTGGAGGTGTTTGCTGCTGAAAGCCTATAACGAAGTGGCTCGTTGCTTTGTCTTTTTTTTTTTCAATTCGAATTTTAATCATAAATTCTTATTTTGCATTGTTCGAGTCACGTCACAGCACGGTGTGTGGCTGCACCTGTCCTGGCTGCACTCATTAAAACCTTAGGTGTGGCAACATTAGACTCAAGCGGCACAATGTTGTGATCTGCCTTTCTATTTTTTTCCAGTTGTTCAAAATGACACAATTGAGGGAGAACTCCAGTGAATCACTGTTGTAAAAGTAAAGTATATTAAAGGAGACAATAATAATGATACATTTGCATATTTTTTCTGTTTATTTAGAAACAGTCTGGCATGTCGCTTCGCTCCTTCGTTGCTGGTGGTCTGAGGCTGCTGGCCTCGGGGTCAGTGGAAACCATAAAGTCTTCAGGATTTTTACAGCCCAGTTAAGAGCCCATGATGGCAAGAGGGTGAGCACGAGAAAAAATGGCTTAGACTTTTACACAACGACAACATGGGAGATAACACGGCTCTATGTTGCCAATGCTGGGTATGTGAGTCACTTGCCTTAAAGTAGAGCAGCACAGTTAAATGTACAGTGGAATTGTTGTGATAAATGAAGTAAAAAATATCCACAGAGCCAAGCAGAGTACACGATACAGCACATCGGGTGAGGTATGATTTATAACCAGCTAAACAAGCTTGGTAATTTGTTTCCATGAAACGTGAGCGGACGCTGTGCCTCAGTGACTTTGATGTGAGGTGATGCCAAAGGAGCTTCCTCTGAGATGAATCATTTCTCATTCATCTTGTTTACAAGATGGTGTCAGAGGACATGTTAGACCTAGATTGGCGGAGACGGCACAGATTAACGGAGCGACGTTTGTTTTGAAAGATTTTCATCATCCCACAGAGAAGGTAAACATCATTGTTGATCATCAGCTGAGCCCAAACCTCAACTTTTGTTGATGTCACGTAGGCAAATGACTGATTGAAAGACAAAGGCAAGTGTCAGTCGTCTGTGCTTATCACAAAATAAACTCTGACACAGTGACATGCAACCCGCTCAGTATTCATCCACACAAAAAACCCAAGGTTCGTAGTTGCGTCCCCTTTCCCCTCATGAGATCATAAAATCCATGCAGTCATCGATTTTTGACTTAAAGTTACATTTCTAATTCCACTAGTGGCCAGGCCATCAAACGTGTCTGACCTGCAGTAGATACTCATTCTGCAAAAGATCATCCTGGAAGAATATTTATATTTTCATAGATGTTCATATTCAGTACAGTTATGGTCACCCAATGCAGACATTTGCAGTGGAGTTCATTGGCCATTAAAAGTTTGTATTGTATTCATTGTATTTTACAAAAATTGAAGTGCATTGATTTATTGCGCATAGCACCTCAACACCTTGTATACCTTTATATTACATATTATGAAGACTTGGACACAGCTTTGTGAATTATGATTAATTATGATTATAATTACAACTGCAACCTCATGGGATGCCATCATTTAAACTCTATTCATTTACAGTTATAGACAGTGGTTAATTATTATGGTACATGCTGCTCAGTGTTTACAAGCTGACAAGGGACCGGAGTTTTTAGTTAATAGTCATCATAACAGGCGGTGTTCTGTTACAGTGGTTGGTGTCAGATGATTACTACTCACACTGCTACTAAATCTCAATATTTAACTTTATTACAGAACCCAAACAACAGTGGTGTACATATTCCTTTTATCAAAAACCAAAACACGAACGTCCAGAGTGATAACTAGCTCTATTTTTTATTTTTTATTTTTTTTATCTTTACAAAGTTTAATGTCAAAGTGTCATAGATAAAATGATGCTAAGGGTCACACCTGCTGACAACTACTGTACCACCTGCACATTCACAGGTGGTACAGTAGTTGCGAGCAGGTGCTGTAGCCTCACGGAGTCCCAGCTGTCAGGTGCCTTACCATCTGCATGCATGTGTTCAGCACAGAGTGAGTGATTAGTTCTGGTGGGGTTGTTTAATATATGTAGCCAAAATGCATGATGTGTGGACTTTACAACTGCAGCATTAATAGGTTAGGTGGCATGATTGCTTCCATTGCTCGGGCTCTCTCTCGAGCTTGTGACGGTTAATAATTTGGAGTGCTAGAGGGGTTAGGTTGGAGGAGGTTGATCACGCGATTACACTTCCCCTCCCTCCATGCCCCCAGGGCTGTTCCTGCAGGGAAGGTCCTCGGGGGTCGAATGGTATCCCAAACAACCCCTTATAAATGCAGAGTTGGTGCAAGGCCCCCATGGGGATCAGTTAGCGGATCTGGGTCCCACAACGAGGTGGGGCTCATCACATGAAAGGCTGGAGGGGGAGTAGGGTGAGATCTGACCCTCCGATCGCACACCCATTGGAAAACACAGGGTCAAACCAAAACCCAAAGTGTTGTGGGGAGAAGAGTTTAAAGTCCTGGGGCAGCTGCCAACAGACGGTCTGTTGATTGTTTATTTTTAATCAATCATTCTATAGCTGATACAAGTAATCAGTTATTTGATTGACAGAAAAGTAAACAACAATTATTTTGTTGTGCCTTCAAACGTAGGGATCAAACTTGAAGATGTCAGCCTCTCAAAAAACGGTTTGCTCCCCTTTTTGGTATTTATCAATGTAAACTAGACAATTTAGTTTAAACCGTTTTTGGGGTGTATAATGAATAAAAGAAGGAAGAAAACTGCAGATGAATTGATACAAATGTTATGAAATTAAAATGTTATTTGGAGCCTTGAATGTCAGTTAGTTAATGGAAGAAAAAAAAGTTCATGGTCAAACAAATATAAAACAAGATATATTTCCAGATTATTTTTTCCAAGTTTCCAGTAGCCAAGAGACTTGGTTGTTTTGTCCAACCAACATTTTGATGTTAAGGATATTAACTATACTTCATCCAGTGTAGATGTATTTTGCATATGTATAATTCTTTCCGAGTGAACTCTAAAATAGCTTGAAAACCTCCAATATAAACACAAATAATTTTTTTCTGAAATAAAACAATGAGTTTTTGCATTAAAAAATCCATTACAACAATTTGAAGGTATATTTGTAGCTAGGAAGTTGGGTTACCTCTGTGCCATTGTTGGTGTTGTAAATGGAATGCAATATTGAGTCTTTTAACATGCTGTAGTATTCTGTTGAGAATTGAGAACATTTGAAAAACTTGTGTCGGGTGTCCCAATGTGTAAATCACTGGATGACCAGTCACAGATGAGATGGACTCAGATTGATTTTAGCAAAATTCTGTTTGTTACGTGCAAAATACAGATTCACAGGTGTGTGGTGGTAATCAAAATAAAGGCCATTTGAAAATGGGTGTGACTAAGGAGTCATAATGCAACTATGTAGTAATGACTCTGAGTAGTCTAGCTATAATGAAAAAAAATACTACAAATTATTATTATTAGAAAGACTACTGAGAAGTCGTAATATTGACTACTTCCTACTGTAATTATGTAATAATGACCACTCGGTAGTCTTGTTATAATGTAGGAACGGCCACCAAATACATGTGTCATGGTGTAAAAATGAAGACAGAGCACTTGTATAATTATGTAGTAATGATCAATGAGTTGTTAGGGCAGGTAAGATTTGAATTAATATTGTACTGACGTGCAGGAGCATATCACCAGCGCTCCTTACATGGTTAAAAAATAATAAAAGTCTCGTATTTGTCTTATATTCAAATGACAAATTGCCATCACTGTTACCGGGGTCTTTTGGCACCATTAAACCTGAATTCCCTCCAGCAGGTACCTGGTGACATGCCAAAAATCCCTTTTATCCGAGCCAGCCACACCAACTCCCACACCGCAAATTCAAATCTTTCAAATTCAAAATGTAGTTTTTGGAAGCCAATATAGACATTTGAGAGGGATCCGCGGCATGAAAACGCATCAGGTCGCGGAGACGCTAACTCTTTAGCCCTAGGCTGACAGAATGAGTCAGTTTGTGGGCTACGATAATGCCTGTGCTGTTTGGGTTAGAGGTGTCTGGGGATGTGTTGGTTGTTGTCAGCTGGCTCGCCCGCTGTTGACAGAGTTTGAGTTTTGTTTGGGAACAGCTCCCTCAACATGCTGCAGGTGCACACAATCTTGTTTCGTTTCTGGGAGATAGCGAGCGAAGCAGTGCGGGGGGGCGGGGGGCGGGGGGAGTGTGTTGTTCATTGACGGGACAGGGCGACATTATCGCCGCTGCACTCAGACTGTAGTAGCCCGGTGCTAGCTGAGGCTTGGAGGCGATAGCGCTCTGTATCAACACTTTCCTTTTGTTTCGGTTGCACAATTTGATTGTAAGTCTGACTGGAAGTCAGTGGCTGCTGCCGGTGAGGGCAGCCCACCGGGCTGAGCTGGAATCCCTCTCACCTTGACACACCCTGGTACAGGGATTAAAAACTGGCATGCACGCCACACCGCACCATTTTACTGGCAATATGATAGATAAGGTTTTCCAGGCCGATATGTGCCGTTAAAATTAGATGTAGTAAAACAAAAGAAAAACACTGTTTAAAGTGGATCCTTTGATCTTTGAGTCGTACACATTAATCAATAGGGTTGATGCAACAAATTGCAGTTTAGCATTAACCAGGAACAGAAGAGAAAAGTTGCGTGTTGACAATTTATCACGGTTAGTATTATAGAAACAATCAAAACGAATGCAGTGCAGTATGATCAGCACAGCAATACATTGTATGATATAAATATATAATATAATATAAACAAATTCATATATAAATATGAAAAAAAAGTTGAGGCCGAATGTTTTATCTGTATCCAGATACATCTGTTTCACATATATCTGATATATATATACAGTATATGCACACAACCTTTCTGCAACAGAGCATAATGCAGAAAAATTGCTTTGTGGTAATTTACAAAATCTTGTCATCGTACTGCTAACCGTAACACACAGATTTGCGCTGTTTACAATAATCTCAGCACCATCCGTAGCACATGGATCAGAGCAGCAGATAAGACATGCCTGTTTCAGTCAGGTAGATCAAAATGTAAGCATCATTCACTCTGCAGCTCAGCAGACAAAGTTCCAAACCTTTGCAAGAGAATTTGCATGCAGTGACTTTTCAATTCCACAGTTGCGTCTTTGAAACATTTTGGCATCTCTTTCATGTGATTTAACCATTCTGAAATGTATTCCATTGGATGATTGATGGTTGGAGTTTGCGACAACAGGAAAAAGCAACAAAAAGTCCCAAATGCATAATTCTGTGTTTCTTTTCATTTATTATGAACAGACGGTTGTGCAAGTTTCATTATGATGTTAACAGAAATCACAAACTCAGATAGGCCATATCGTTAATAATGGCTGAACAACAAAACAGCAAAAAGTTTCAATAAAATCCAAAACTAAAAAGATGTCTAGAAAATATTATAAGATACATAATAAGACAGTGTTTCAATCACTTCAGCCTAGTGCCCAAAAAAATGCAATACATGTGTTGTCGGGGGGGGGGGCACCTGTGAGTGTCCGACTTTTCTTATAGTCGTAGTCATCGTATGACTGCATGCATCCATACCGTGACGGTTCGGCGCGAATACATAAACCGTTACCCCCTTAATGATTGATATTGCGACAATTAGACTCTGATGTCTCTGCCTTTGCTGCAACCACTTTCCTAAAACATCGCACCATACCTGTGTGTCTATATGCGACCCCAAGTGTCTCGCATGATGCCACCACATGACCTTTTCAGGCCTCCTGCCTCTGCTGCAGCTGCACCGTCCATATTTCTTCCGATGCTGTGAGTGTGGTATTCAGTGTGGAGTGTGGACATGCGGGGCCCTAGTGTGCGGACGGACAGACGCTTTGGGGAGAAAAACGCGGTATGTCTGGAATGTGTAACTGGGGGAAAAAAAGAGGAACTTTCATAACCAAACTAAACGAAGGTCAACAGTTACGATCTATCAGTGATGTAAGTGTTTAGCCCTCTGGCCTCGCTGATAATTTTCAAGGCTATTACTCAAGCTGCGGATGTCACTTCTACAGTATGTGCAGTAATTTGGTTCGGTCATTTACTTGAACTCACTGCGGGTAAGGTTAGGGTTGTCATTTCCTCTGTGTGATGTAATCCATTCACTGGTTTGTGATTGTGGTTTGAAATCGCTGTTCCTGGTAGTTGAGAGTTCTTTGAAATCAATTGTCAATGTGTTGAGGTAATATTACATTTATGGGCATAGATTTGAATGTTGTTGTTATGGAGGTGAGGAGGTTACATTTCAAATGTTATCGGTGATGGTGCTTGTAGGGCAGCGTTTTTTTGACCTCATGATCAGGAACTCGGGATCGGAGGCCGACGTAAAATACTGGATCATTTTATTGATTAATGCGTTTAATCAATAAAATAAGGAAACACCTTGGGAATGTTGGTAAACCTTTTAACACAGAGTAGGAGGAGAAAATTGATAGAAGTCTAGCTAAGTATAAAGATAAAGGCCGTGGCTAGTTGCTAGTAGTTTAGTCCGGCATTAAAATGGGGTGAAATAGCCAGCCTGCCTTATTTTATTTGGTCTATTTCTTTGTCTTGTGGTGCTCCCTTGGACGGCACCAGGCGAGTTGTTTTCCCCAAATCTCCAGGCATGAGGCAAAAGTCCTCAAAAGGCATCATCGGTCTTCAGCCTTTAGTATTACTCCAAATATTCCCCGGTGCCCCTGCCTTGCTCCCCTTGCATGCGTGTTGTACAGACCTGCTTGTCACTTCAAAGAATTTGGATGTTTATATCCCGGGTTGTATCCATGTTGCACCAGTGCACACATGCCGACGGTCTCCTCATTCCTGTGAGATCCCGTATTTATGGAAACACCTTCTGCAGCTCGTCCCGTATTGTCGTTACTCCCTTATTTCCCGCCTCAGGATGGCATTAAATCTCTGAACTTCCACTGAACTACATAAATCCAGTTTCCCATATCAGAGAACATGGCTCCGTGTTCGCCATAACCCAATAATGTGTTCCATTAATTCTGCTTCGAAAATACTGCAGCAAACATACGGTCGTATAACAAAGGCGACCTGATGATAGTGTGCTACTCGTTGCGACACAGGCTCGGAGAAACCTCTGACTGTTTTAGACAACATAAATTAGCCCACAATGCCAGTTACAATGTTAGCGGGTTACATAATCTGATTGGCTCACGATTAGTCATTCAGCATTCAACCATTTGTCAAAGAATAACAGACAGTTTCTCTCTTAAATGATTTTCGAAGGAGTGCATCAACCATTTACGAGGTAATGAAAAATATTAGACATCATTATTAAAATGTCAAGATCACATGAATTCTAGTGCAGTGTTAAATCATAATGGTTTATAATGAATGTGTTGTTTTGGCCGAAACCAACCACTTTTTGTGTTGTTGGTGTTGTTGTTGACAATGGGCGGGAATGCAGGATTCCAAGCGCCAGCATGAACAATCCTCTTGGCAGGCCAGTATGCAACAAAAAGCCGGGCTTAAGATGGAGTATAAAAAAAGACCTGACACAATGAGTCTCACCCAGAAGTGTATCACTTGGCAGCCGTCCTGTCAAAACAAGCCAAAGTCTTGGTGATGCTAAAGATTTTGGGAGGTCTGGTTATGTCACTGTCTGTTCTTAAGGGAGTTGTAGTCTGGACACGTGCTTTGCATAAAGAAGCCAAGCCTTTTGCATTTTCCAAAATTAGGAAATTAGGTGTTTAAACCCTTTGGTTCGACTGAATAGAATGTATGACTTTGAAATTAGGTATTCGTAATGATCTCTAACTGCTTAGCAATTTGCACACATTCCTCGCACAGAAAAGCAAAACAAAGCTTCTAATAACATGTTACCTACCATTGCTGCCGTAAGTGAGCGTCGCCATTTTTTTTATGTGTTTTTCTCTGAAATGATCTTTGGATTCTCAAATCAGATCTATGTCTGTTGCTTTACTTTGTTGGCTCAGTGCAATGTTTTCTCTCATAGTCAAATGTTTGTTCTATGTCAAATATTTCTGCACTTACCATTGAGTTGCAATTATAGCAGGGAGCTAAAAATTGGTCAGAATATTTGAGCCAAAATGGACAGTCCTATCAGTGGCTTGATGTGGCAGAGGAAGATAACCCAGAGCCAGTTCAATTCTCTATAAAAAAATGACTGAGAAATTGATAAATTGACCATAACTAGCTGTACTCAAATGTCAGAGATCTTATTCCAGTAGCTGTTGATATATTTTAACAACAGTCAAAACTGTCTGCTCGTGGAGCAAGGAAAGACCTATTCACAGAATTACTATTCCCAGAGTCATAGCTCAGATTTTGCTGATATGACTTAAAATACTGAGGCGTTTTGAAATTCATGTTGCTTTTGAAGGCTTTTTTTGGGCACGCATGGATGAATAGCTACACTTGCAAAGCTTGAGTAACACACATTGACAAATCATTTCTAAATGTGTCGACATACAAGCATATTTTTAATGCATTGATATGCTTATGCAACAATTGTATATACGTGTTATGCAACTGCTTAGAACCTATAGTAGGAGTTAACCATGGACATGGTTTCAGGAATCTTAGCATTCTGAACATTCCCTCCAAATGTGTGTGTGAGTAATGGGCGACAGGGCCCCCCACTTTTGCTGAGAGGTGCAGGAACACGGCTGTAGACACTACTCATTCCCATGTGTCAGAAAAGCATTTTTTTTAGAATATCTCAGGAGTACGCCTCTAATGCTTTGCAGTCCTTATTGTGCTGCTGGCAGGGAGGGTTGGGTTGGGTGGGCCTCAGAAGAGGATTACAGTCAGACAGAGTGCTGAGAGATACCTGCACAGATTCCCATAATCAGCTCTTTGAAAAGTGTGTCATCCCAGCTCACGCAGACGTGATGACAAATCAATTTCAACCACCGTGTGGAACACTCTGGGCTGCCAGTCTGACTTTCTTGCGCGAAGGCCGACAAAGGGGCACCATCTATCTCCCCCACTCCTCAAGCAAACCTCCTGGCCACACCGGCTTCCTGTGGTGCAGACTCTCACCAGCCGACTCCCCGTGACCTTTCCAGGCAAATCCAGAGTTTGACTCATCCAGCCATGGTAAATGATCCCCTCGGGTCGGGCTGCAGCGAGGGTTCCGTGAGATGCTTTGGCACAGCTGGGAGTGTGAGTTGGAAAACAAGGCGTGTGGAGGTAGAGCAGGGCGTTGGTGGGACATCAGAAGTCGAGGCCAGTCTGCCCCTCCCAGACGTTCCATGTAAAGACTCCTATTGTTCGACTCCCGAGCTCAAGAATTCCTGCAGAGGAGATTCCTTGCTGTGTAATGGGCCATTATGTTTGCTCTATTCAATACACTAATGAGTTATGCCAAAAGTTAATGTCTCGGGGGAGTTCCTTGCATGGAGTCGTGCCGCTCAAATGCTAAATGCCATTGTGTTGGCTCCAGGGGAGCTAGACACGATGCTGTTTACCTCCACGGAGTATTGGTACACCGGGACATGTCAATTTAGCAATCAAAGCCTTATGAAGCCACATGCATGTAATGAGTACTGAGACAAGGGCTAGAAGTGCAGCAGTCGTTTCGAGAAAATGAATCAGAGACGGAGTCGGCGTGTTGAAAGAGCCGCAGTGATACCCTTTTCAGCCTAAATCTGGTAGAAGAACATTGTTTGGGCCTTACTGTTGTGAAAAGCATTGGACTTTTTGCAGTTAATGCCACTTTATGTTCACACTTTCAGTCAGATATGTTGTACATTTTACTCAGCTACATCTCTGTTGCAAATTGTAAATACAAAAGTATGTAAAATGTTGCAATAAACTCCATTCCAGAAGACTGCAACATTTAACTGCTGCTTACAGGTATGTACATGATGAATAACAGTAATCCAGTATATAATCTAAGATTTTAAAAAAAAGGTGGAATATATAGCCATGACACTCAATAATGCAGTAATTTGTCTTGTAGTACACCGAGTATTTTACTCTGTAGTCTTGCATCTTTTACTTACTGTAAATGAACAATCGGAATACCTCGTTTACCACTAGTTATTGTTGTGCATCACTGGTATCATGCATCATAGTAGTAGATCTGAGACCAAAATATATGTAGAAGAATGTCCCTTTTAGGTTCACATGTTACATAACGTGTGTATGGACACATAACTTGGTGGTTTAGGCATTATGTTGGTTTCTTTAGGAGAGGAAAATACATTAGACTGCGTAGACCTGTGTACACTATCCCTGTGCTGTGGGATTAAATCCAGCTTTTCAGCGTGTCCCCTTGCATCTTTCCTTCTGTCTGTTTGTCAACGCTTTTTGTCTGCAGTGCTGCCTGTCTCATGCAGCGGACTTGAAATAGTTTTGAAATTTATGGGGCAGTCTATTAAATATGACATCAGTATTATTATGATTGGACTTGCACACGGGAGGACTCAACAGAAACCCTCAGGCACTGATTTGTTTGCTAAATGGGCTGGACAGATAAGAATTTTGGACAGTTTTCCACTGCCAGTTCAGCCAGCTGTCTGATGAGGGATGGAGTGTGGGACACAGGAGACACTTGTGATTTTGACACTATCAGCTGATCAGTTAAGAAAAAGCTTTCATTTTGGACGAAAATACACTATTAACTGACTTGATTATCCGAAATGCTTTTCTCTCAGTTCTCACAAATTGTAATTTTTCTTCATAAAGGGTTATTATTTTCCCAGCAGTGATATTTGCTCGATGAATGATTTGCTGAAATTAAAAAGTGTTAATGGCTAGGAGGTTTGTGTTCATCTTGGGCGAAAAAGCAAATGCAATGTCACTGGAGGAGGAATGGCAAATGGCAGTTTCTGCAATAATTGTGAGAGGCCAGGTCAGGTAAGAAAATAACCTAAGTGTGAGTTATGCTCCGTTTAATTTTGGTGAGCCACTTGTAAGCAGAAGTGCGTCAATCTCTAGTTGGGTGATAATTGTAAGGCATTTTAAAACAAAGTAGATCATTACAGGACTAGAAATAGACAACTTGCTGGGTGTGTCTTTGAAATCGGAGCTGCTGAAAGAAATCCTAAATCTACTTTTATCTGATTTAGAAGTTGAAATGTATACACTGGTTTGGCAGAGACATAAAAGGGCAGGGTTAGTTGGGTTTTGTTGCCTTTTGCCTTGTTGTCTGACACATCAACGCCTGGTGATTATCACATCCGAATCTGTCCCCTTTATTCCCATATTTGTCTCTCATTTTGTTTCATTCACTCTTACTTACCTCCTTTCCATGTTAAATATCTAACACAACTTTTTCCGCAGGTTCAAAGATGAAAAATATTGTACATAACAAGGAATGAGGAGTTGAGCCGATGTTTTTAAATAATTGTGTAAATCTTTATTACAAGTTGGCCACAATATGGCGCAATGGTGACAACACATTTCATAGAAATAAGGAACCAAATGTGATGGACCAATATGGCCGTGAAATTACAAAATGTTAAAAAGAATAAATAAATAAAACATGTCACCTCGTCGCGATGACGCACATCACATGCATACAGTGATCATAAATTACGAAAAATGCAAAAAACGTCAGTGATAACATCTGTAGGAAAAAAACTGCCAGCAGCTACTGTTGCTACAGTGACCTCTGTCCTGACATACAGGAGTAAATCCTTTCAGTCCGCAAAAAAAATGTATGGAGATGTCAACTCTGTGTGAGAACATTGCCATTTTGAAACGCGTTAATGAGAACTGCCTTCTTGATATAGAGAAGAAGTAATATATATATATATATTTGTTTTTAATGAAATCCATCCAGTAAAGTCCAGTTCTTGAAATGCTATTTGGTGCTTTTTTTTTTTGGTTTGTTTCAAATGTGTAATTTAAAAAGCTGACCGTGGCATCTGAAAAGACAAGTGATTGCCTTTTGATTTTTTGAACTCCTCTGGTCAGCTTATGTCCTTTTCCCCTGAGCTCCCCTCGCGTTGTCTCCGACCTGATCCCTCTCTCTGGCGTAGTGCAACCCAGTGGAGGCGAAAAAGGTTCTCTACTCTGCTGCAGACGCCTCCCGACACCACTGCCGTGTGAAGTCGGCACAGAGTAGGTTGGGTGGCCTCGTGTTGGCTCTCCTGTGCCTTAGCGTGGATCCGCCGCACTTGGCTCCGTTCTTGCAGATGGCTTTAGGGCCTACGGTTAAGAAGCCCTTTTTCCCCCTGTGTTGCAAAGTGTGACCAGTATCTGTCATCCTTAGGGGGTTGCACTCTCGCCCTCTTTGGCTCTTGCCCCCTGGTGCCGTCTCATCCACTTCTTTAGCAGCAGGTGGGTTTTCAAGGCAGCCCTGATGGCCAGAGGTGACACCTGTTTCTTGTTGCTGGTCCTCATCCTGTGGACAAAGACGGAGAGCCATCAGACAACTGAACCGTCCATCTTCATAATTCTGTGTGTAACATGTAAACCCATTGCCGGGTGGATTCGGCCTGCCACTCACTGGCATGCGCACTCCTTACTAGGCCAGGTTGTCATAGATGACACACTTTTGAGTGGCTTGAGCAAATTTGGAGTTTATGTTTCCAATTATTGGTGTGTCAGAATGTGCAGACGTTTGGCGCCATGAACTTTCTGAGGTTCGACTTTGAGACATGATTGTACATGAGTGCAGCTGTGGCTGAGCAAAGCGCCATTACTCCATATACATAAGAGATAAGGGAGGCAGAGGCTATGCTGCATACTTTGGGATCTTATAGGTTTTATGGACTCTCTCACAGTGGCGCTCAGTCGTCTAATTCATAGGGAATTCCTGGCTTGGGGCTTAATCTTGAAATGTTTGTGTTTTTTTGTGTTTTTTTATTTTTTTTCCCAAGCTTTGGGGGTTTTAGGCTTGTAAAGCCCTCAGTGCTGCGCTACGTTGTAATTGCATTGTACTTTCTTTTTTTTTTGCAAAATCATTTTCAGTGTTTTACCTTTGAATCCCGCCCGTGCGGGTTGCCAGCTTGCGTTTGCAGTGCGCCTCGGTGCAGCCGTGGTCCTCGGCGGAGCGGATCCCGGTGTCGGCCCGTGTCTCCGAGCTGTGAACGGAGCAAGATCCCCCGTTAACTCTCCACTCGAAACACTTGAGCACCTTCACGGGTCACTCAGGGACCGACAACTGTCCTCACACGCGATGGTAACTCGTACATCAGACACTTTATAGGACACGCGTTATCGTAACGTTATTGATCGTTTTAGTGGCCGTTTACGAGACCAGATTGCGGTTGAGAGACGGCAAACGGACGCGCGTACCTGATGTTGTTGTCTAGCCTGCAGAAGCTTCTGCATGTGTGGTCGCGTGTGCCGGAGCACTGGCAGCGAGGTCCGCTCGTGGTTGCCATGGAGTCCAGTAGCGCGCGCTTGGTCCTGGGAGCGTCTCCAAGTCCATAAGACACCACGCGCCTAGGTGGACAGTGGACACGGACACAGTTAATTTGGCTAAAGGTGAAACAATACTTAAGCAATAATAATAGCAATAAGGTATCTTAATTGCATCCAATTGTTTTCTGTCCGTTTTACTTTTTAAAAGTGAAATGTATTCTAACCGATATGGCGGAAACTTGCATTGTATTTTGAGTTTCGCCTTTATAACTTTACTTAAAACGTCCATCTGTAGTCAACTTATTTAGTTTGTAAATGTTTGCCTTTTGAAAAATGTGATCGGTGATATTTGAATCATGAGTATTTGAAGTACTTACTCAGGTGTGTTGACCCAGATGATGTCCAGGTGGCAAAAGTACACGCACTCCTTGTCGAGGAAAGTGGCGCAGGAGCAGCGTTTGTTCCGCACATGGCGCCCCGCGGTGACGGTGGAGGCTGCGGGTGTCTCTGTAGCGGGCGCCGATAGAACTGTAATGAGAGAATCGTAATCAACCATCGGCGAAACCTATAAGCTATTAACCATATATATTGCTATATGTCTGTAAGGTGTTTCTGCTCTGCAGTCGTGCACAGAAGTGATGCGATTCTCAGTAAGTATTACTTTTAAGTTATTATTAGTAAACGTAACCAGTTCTGACCTAGTTCACGTGTATAGTTGTGTGTACATAGATTACATGGATACAAGCAGTGTTATCCATAATGGGTCGTGGCGAAAACAAAATTGCGTTAAAGTTACCTGTGCAAGAAATCCACGAGTACATCACAGAGAACACGGAAATAAAAACGTATGCATCCATTCTCGAGACAATTGGTAATCCGGCAAAAGTGTAGAATAATCATCCAGTGCGTGTCACTGAGTGTGTGTCAGTGATCGTTCTCAGAGATCCGCGCATGCAGCTTCGGGCTGTTGTGTGTGGCCCTACATGTGCAGCCCTTTGACTTTATACAAGCGCTCCCCACCTCCCCTCCTCCGCCCCGCACTGTTGTCCTTTGGCTCGCACCCACACGCTGGTGTTTGTTAGTAGTCGGTCGCTGATAAGCAGCCGCGAGAGGCCACGTTGAGTATTTTTCAGATGCCGTGGTTGGAGGTTGAGGGATGGGGGGGGGTGACCGAGTGCGCGCTGTGCCGCACGCTGCCACACTTTGCCTCCACGACTGTGGTGTTTCAGTTTGGCCAGCAGGTGGCAGCCAAGCCCCAGGATTTCTTATTTTCCATGCTGCAGGAATATGAACCCCCCCAGTAATTATTGTGTTGTGCAGAAGTGTTGAGGGAAGTGTCAATATTGAATGCTTTGCATATTTAGTAATGTGTGTAGATCGCCCTTTGCAGTAGTCTAAAAGTAACAATAGTACACCGGCCATTAAAAACTAAAAGATTATTAAGCATCCTGATTGTACATCAGTCAGGAGGAGGCAGTATTGAATGTCCTGTTGACTCCTGTACCTTGTGCTCCACAGTGGCTTTCTTTTATTCACGGATGAATGATTACTGGAAGTAATTGAGCAGGCTCCAAAGCGGATGTTAATTTGTACGTTTCTCTCCGCCATTGCTTGCTGCAAACTGCGGAAACAGTGGGGTTCTTCATGTGCCTAAATCACCTGCCAGATTGGAGATTGGCTCTGAGTTTGCTTGACAATGAAGGCGCTGTCATGCCTTCTTAGCACCAGCAAGTGTTGAACTCAAGGGGTCTCTGTTTGCTTTGCTATAGCCTCCCCTTCAGCTAACCCTGAAGGAAGTAGGAGGAGGATGATGGGATCTGCACTGTAGATGGATGAGTCACCTTCTGAATGGGGTGGTCCTCTGTGAGCTCTTTGCTGTGTGTCTTATAATGGGCGCAAAATACAACAAATACCATCATTTTGAGCAAGTGCTACTCATTTGGCTGACAAATGGTGATTTATTGTTTAATTCAGTGGTGTCGTCTTGCTGATGAGAGGATTGTGAGGTCGTCTCCCGAGATGTGATTTAAGGAAACCATCTGCGGGCCACAGTACTATCTCCCTTTGTAGCTGTTGACGGAGATTGTCTTGCGATATACTGCATACAATATTTGATTATATTGTTATCGTATATAACAGACCCAGAGGAAATTGATAGCTCTGTGTCAACAGATATGTAATGAAGACAATCGTATTAAAAACTAAAATGCAATATTAGAATATTCTCCTGTTTCTATTGTATTATAGTTTTAATTTAGCTTCAGCTGTTGAAAAAGGTGTTTATTATTTCATGTAGGTTGATGTTGAACATTTGACATAATCGTTTACTCCCAATTATCAACGTTTTCACCCATCCCCAAAAACCCATATTGATCTTATACTGTGTGAATGCACGTCTTACATTTATAATCTTTGCCCAGCCTAGAGCCCACTTAAAAATATTAATTGACAATTTTTCTTCAATGTGTAACTTTCAGAAATACAGTGACGGAATTATTGTTTGTAAACAAATCTTTACTGATACAGTTAAGAATATTGATACAGAAATGTAAAGCTACTATAATGCACATACCTATGGACTTATGAATCATAATGGGCACTAGATGGGTTGTAATAAATAGTTGAACACAACATCTGTACACAGA
The DNA here is from genome assembly GCA_016785305.1 of Colistium nudipinnis. Taxonomy (NCBI): domain Eukaryota; kingdom Metazoa; phylum Chordata; class Actinopteri; order Pleuronectiformes; family Rhombosoleidae; genus Colistium; species Colistium nudipinnis. The sequence continues at coordinate 667,818 of JAFBJU010000199.1, forward strand.
AACATTGTCCCATAATCCATAGAAATGTACATATACTAGTACAACATGTATAATTCCATACATTTACGAATGAAAAATCCTCCAAAGTAAAATTGATATTCTCCATTGTTATGCCTTGCTTTACTTCTTAGTTTGGAAATAAACACAAACAACTACTGAATTTATGAGGAAATATGTACAGGTTCCTAAACAAGAAACTCCATAAAGGCACAATTGTCTATACAACATGTACAAAAAAAAAGAAGAAAATGTCTGGAGCTGACAAAAAAGTAAAAATAAAAATGATTGGTCATCATTATAATTTTCATATGATTGCACATACAATATGAATGTCAGCATCTGTGCTTTGAAAGGGGATTTGTCAAGCAACAAATCCCAATAAAAGTGTTTTCAGTCTTACAAAGTGACGAGAATTACAAAAAGAGAACAAGAAGAGCTTTTCACAAAGGTTTTTCAGGTGGCAATGACCAGTCTGTCTTCATCATCACTGGACACCTCATTATAGTCATCAATTACCTTATGCCAGCTGGTCACTGGCTGTGGTCTTGGAGGGCCTGGATCACTAGCTCCCTCAACCGGTGACTCATTAGCGCTGTCTGCTTGGCTCTCAGTGAATAGTGATGGAAGAGGCTGATGCGAGGCTTTATTTCTTTTCCCCCTCTCCACAGTCTGGCCGTGCTGTGGCCCGCCGGCGCCTCCGGGGCCAGCCCTGCTGCCTGTGGACCGTCCTGGGGAGGGGGCAGGTGGCGAAGGGGACACGCAGCCCGGCAGAGACGCGGGCCCCGGTTCGTTTTGAGATGGCTGTGCTCCCGGAGCTTCGGGGCTGCCCTGCCACTCGGAGGACCCGGGGAGAGGACTGAGAGTCGACAAAGGGCTAAGAGAAGGTATGATGGCAGGCAGAGCGATGTTTACTATCTGTAGACCCGGGACATGTTGCTGGGGGCCGGTGCTGCTTTGGGATTGGGGGTGGGTAGCCAACACCTGCAGCCCGAGGGTGGCATTGAGGGTGAGGCCTTGCTGTGTCAGCAGCTGGGTGGATGTCAGGCCCGTGTTGGCCAGCCCCATGAGGTTAAGTGTCTCCAGGCCCACTGGTTGCATCGTTTGAGCCTGGAGGCCAGCGACCTGCCCCAGGGGGTAGCAGGGAACAACGCTACTGATTGGTTCCTGGACCACAACGGGCTGCGCCTGGAAGCCCTCCAATTGGGCTGGAGTGTTGGGAGCTGGTAGCGGGCTTGTATTTCGGTGAATGACGCTCACTGCGGGGATGGTGAGCTGGACGGAGCCAGCCTGGAGGGGCACGAAGGTAGAGTAAGCCGCCAGGCCGGCGGGCACCAGCTGGATCCCTCCCACTGGGACCATGCCGTAAGTGGAGCAAGAGGGCTGCTGGGAGTGCAGGGGCAGGTGACTGAACAGATGGGTCCGGGTCCCCGTTCCCGGTGTTTGGGACAGACCTTGTGCGGGGAAGTGTGCAGGACCCTGAGAGGCGAAATAAGATGTCTGAGTGCCCCTGTCCACTGGTGTGCCCGGGTCGCTGGTCACTGCAGCACGAAAGGTGCCGGAGGCGTCCTTTGAAAAAGGAAAAAAACAACGTTCAATCTTATGAATTCTAACTGTGGCACAAATTGAAATGCAATGATCAATCCACCAAGCCTTATCAGGCCTAATAAGACTGTTCACCTTGTTTTAGCAATCACGGGAGCTTTGTGAAAGTGCCTCGCATGCAAGATGTAAAGGGTATGAAGTGGCGAGAAGGGAGGCAGGCAGAGACGGGTGGAGAGACACTCAATGAGAACATTTGGGTCTCACCTCGCCAAGCTTGGAGCTTTGTCCTGGCCCTGGCGAACTAGGGGGCACATCAAAGTCGGGGTAGTCGATGGACATCTGCCTGCAGGGTGACACCGGGCTCATCATATGCACTGACTCTGTGTCTGAGGTGTAGGAATCCAATGCAGTGGGGACAGGCGGCGGTGAGTTGGGCAGGAGCAGTGGGCTGCAGCAGGATCCAGAGATGGCTATCTGCTTGCTGAGGGACACAGGGCTCATCATGGGGACAGATTCCGACTCTGATGTGTACGTTTCAGGGGCTGGAGGCTGGGACAGAATGTGCGAGACCGTGCTGATGGACATCTGGGCAAGCAGGGCGCTCGGAGGGACTCCAGCCTCTTTGGAAGAGATGTGTTGCGGGCTGGCAGAGACGGAGGGGTTGGTAGACAGGCCGGACTCTGCCTGGCTGTCTTCCTCCTCCTCCTCGTTGTCATCATTCTCCTCATCATCGGGACCGTCGGAGTCGTCACCGTCCGAATCCTGTCGGTCAGCGCTGCCCACCTGACTGCGGTCTCCTATAGGTTACAAAGTGAGTCCGTTGGAAATCTATTTGTATTGTATGTGGACAGGTGTGCAGGACATATGAGTCACTAGAGTTAGTATGAACGGAGACGGCATGTAACCATCATTAAAGATCATGTTCCATACAATGAGGAAATCCACCAGCAACAATTCATTTCAGTGATGTTTTGTGTTGCTGCAGTAACAGCGTTTCACACCCTCAACCACCATACACCCTGGAGCTCCATCACAGATAGGAGGGAAAACAAACAAGCGCTTAGAGGCGAGGGACCATAGAATGCTTTCAGGCAGTTTCTCTCTCTCGCTCTCCTTTTTTTTCTAAAATTAGACGCTGCAATTTCCTCTTTCTAAATGCTGTGAATGCTGCCCACATGTGCTTTGAGTTAACAGAGGAAGAAGCTGCATTTAGATTTTTAATTAGACCGTGGCAAAGCTATTGATCGACACAGCAACAGAGGAGATGCAGGGACAATTCGATTTTTGTACAGAGTCATTATTAGGAAAACTATTTAAAACAATTCTGCAGTCTGAAACCAAAGGAGAGCGAGTAAATAAAATGTATGTGTTAAAATATATGCACCATATATTGTATATTAACAAATATATTTGCATGTTTTTCACTCTAGGTAAAGGCTGAGCACTGTACCCGAGTCATCTGCATCCTGATCCTCAATGAGACCTTCAGGCACACCCATCTCCATGCACTTCTTGCTGTGGGCTTTGGATTTCATGTGCTTTGTCAGGTTTCCTGCAACAAGGGAGGGAGTAGGGTTTTAGGTGTGGGTAGAGCTCGAACAATAGCACAGAAGGAGTTTATGTAAGAGAATGCGGTCGTCGGGCAGGCTGTATGTAAAGGGTGAGTAACTGATAAAGCCTTTTTTAAATGAACGTGGGCTGTTTTGACACCAAGTGCTGTTCTGCAATGTCGCGTGGGTAGGCAAGTTTGATAAAGAGTGGTGAATCATACTGTCTTGGTTGAAGCGATGGTTAAACAGCATATTTTTTATTTTTATAACTTTTAAAAGCAGGAACTGAACTGCAGCAGATTTTCCAATGAACATAAGATGTAAATTAAAGAAAAAGCAAATTGTATGGTCAGACTAGTGTACTTAGATTATTGTAGAATATATATATATATTATTTTCCAAAAATTGTGTTGAAGATTATGTTTTATATACGCTTTTGTAGAATTGATAAATGGAACAGCTATGTACATGCCCATTTACTGCCTTTCAGTGAGACGATTTGAAACAGTTGTTAATAGAAAAATAATTGCAATGGTAAAAAAAAGAACTTACCAGACGTCATAGATGATACAGTGCATTATGTACAAGCTGTTGAACAGTGTCTTGACATTCAAAGAATTGCCTGAATTCTAACCTTTTGTCTTGAAGGAGAAGTTGCAATGGACACAGTGGTATGGCCGGACATCAGAGTGGGTGCGGATGTGTTTGCGCAGCATGCTGGGCTTCTTGCAGCGGATTCCACATTCCTCACAGATGTATTTACCCCGTCCACGTCCACGTACGTAAACATACTCTTCATTAGATTTGTATCTGTCGGGTTGTAATAGAGCCGAGGGACACAAAGTATATAAATACATATAAAACTGAGAAAATAACAATAGTGACCTAATATAACATTTATTCAAAAATGTGTTGTTTTTTTTTTGTTTAGATCGTACCCGCCATCAAATATTTTGACTCTTCTCGGCTCTGTTTTTGGTACCAAGTCCTTTTCTGAATCGTTGCTGGCTTGATTTTCTGGCTGCACTTTATCTCTGGTTTCAACTGAGACAGACCTCTGGGTTATTGGCACCTGCGGAAAGAAGTAACTGGTGTATTAATTGATCTTATCAAGAGACAAGGCACCAGTATATTACAAAGCATTTCGACTTAAACTTAGAATTGGGTTTAAGGCTTACCCTGGGCATGACGTCCTTCAGCTTGCCTGAGTAAGACAAGTGATCAGATTTTCCGCTGGTTCTTATGGCCGATGTGTAGTGTATTTTCTTGGAGCTCTGCTTGGAGTCAAACAGGGACATGACCACCTTTGTGGGCAACCCAAGTGGGTTAGGGTTGTTGGGGCTGACTGTCCAGGCTGCATATGCCGATGTTTTCAGGTCCGTCTGTGGGACGTGAAGAGGTTTCCTCTTCATTAGGAAACACCATGTGAATGTCGTAGTAGTCTTCAGGCTTGGGAAAGACAGACGGTGACTGTCTTTTGTGTTGATCACGGACACAGATGTGGTCAGTTTCAGCTGGCCGCCGTGGAAACTGGATGGCTTAAGAGGGCATTTGGCTGGGGTCCACCGATATTCGTCTGCTTTCTCTTGGGGCCTCAGAGTGTCATTAGCTGGTATGCAGTAACCGTGGCTAAAGGGTGAAGAATTCACAGAAGGGCCTGTCTCCCGGATGACGGTGTTTGTGTCCTTTTCCAGCGCAGCACTGTCAGGTGACATCGGCTTGACGTCATCCGAGTCCTTCACCCCGTCTGTTTTAATTTGGGGCAGAGGTGGAGCCTCGGTTTCAATGGGACTGTCCACTGGTTCGGTGGTGCAAACTTGCCTGACGAGTGTAAACTTCCGCTGTCGGGTTACCTCTGACATCTTGGAATTAAGATAATTGACTGACCTTCCGTCAGTTAGACAAGCCACACCGTGCTCATCCTTAGCCCGTTTCTGATGCTTTTCCATGTAGATGTCCAAGCTGTTGGCAGGTGACAGCATTCGTTTACTTGAAGCAGTGGGTTCCTGCTGTGGGCATAGAGTTCCCGAAGTCAGCTTCTGTGTGCAATGTGAAGTCCCGACGGAGGTTGCTCGTTCTCCGATGTGGTTATGACTGATAGCTGTGGGAGGTGGGATTCTATCCTTTGCAGGTGGTGCTGCATGGCTATCGCTATCTACGCTGTGGGAGAATGGGAGACTAGTTTTACTGGGAGCAGGGTGCATCTGCTCGTGGGTTATCAGGATCTGTGGCAGTTGTAATGCACCTGCTTGGGTCTGATCAAGCGGTTTTCTTTGTTGGTCCCCTGATAGAACTACAGTCTGTGTCTTAATCTCTGAAGCCTGTTGACTTTGTTGAGCAACATACACATTTTGGATGATGTCTGGTGATTTTGAAATGCCCAGCATTGGATTGGCTATAGGTATTGTTAAAAGTGGCAAGGCTATCTGAGTTCCCTGTGTGCTGCAAAATGAAAACGCTTGGCTTGTTCTCAGAGTGGGACAATGCATTTGGTATTTGGGCGCAAAACATTTATTTTCTTTCGAATCAGCCGGGTTCTTTGAGACCTTCTCATGACAAACTAAGATCTGGCTCAGCGGTTGTATCTTTTGGCATATTGGAACTCTTGATGTTTGATGCCAAGGATGTGGAAGGCCGTGGATTTGAGGCTGCTGAGTTGGGCTACCCAGATTAATGCTTTGCACCATTTGCTCATTTTTCTGCAAGGGTGCTTCACCACTATGCAGAATAAATGGCTGAGCCATGGGGCGCCTATTGGCAACGTGAACCTGCTGGGATCTACTCTGAGTTAAACAGCTTACATTGGCCATGGGAGGTTTATCTATTGGTATAACTACTTTACGAACAGGCTGATGACTCTCTGGGCCTATCTTTAGAGACATCTGTTGAACTAATGGGCCCCGCCTCCTTTCAATAAGTGGCACCTGGGCAGTTTGGGAGACATTTACACCTTTGGGCTGGCAAACAGGCAACAGAGATCTGCTGGGAGATACATTGCCACAGTCAAACGACTTGCTTCGGTAGTCACATGAAATCTCCACAGAGGGCTGGGTGCATGTGATTTGTTCAGATGCCGCACGTCTCATCATTCCAGGTACACCAAGGGTGTTGAAGGCAATTGGCAAACCTTGAGGCTCTGGGACTTTGCCAATACACTCCCCTCTAGAAGGACTCTCTGACCTAGATGGCTCATCTCTTTCAAAAGAGGCAGAGATGCTAGAACAACGGGACAAGCTGCTGTCTCTGCTGAGGCTTTGTGAAAGGCTGGACTCATAGCTGGATTCGCCGGAGGAGTGGTCCATTTGGGCAAGACGAATTCTTTTCTTTTTTGGCGGAAGTTTTTCGGCAGGTAACTTGGATAAACTCTCACTTCTCTGGGGCCAGCTGAACTGATCGGCTGGTTTATCCGCTGGCTCAGATGTTTGTGTCTCATGGTCCCTGTCAGGCTCCTCCGTGACAAGAATCTCAGGAACTTGGATGTTGTTTTGACGAACCAAACGTGACTGATGGACAGGAGTTGAGTTTTCACCAACTGCATCAACTGTGCAATCGGTGCTTGGCTCCTTCCCTTGTTTTCCATAGTCAGGACACTTTGGTTTGGTTAATTCTTCATGCTGGTTGTCAGCTGAAACATTACCGATTGCACCTGTTTTGGACTTATTCAGAAGATCCTTCTCCTTGTCAACAGGAGACATTCTTTCAATTGATTCTGTCTCAAATGAACTTGGTCTACTGAGGGAGTTGGTGTGTCTAATGACAGATGTACCACTGCCTTGCCTTTGCAAGTCTCCTTTGGTGGAAGTGCTGATCTGTGTCTCTCGTATCGGTGACAGTCTGGAATCTGCTGCATTTATACCTCTTGCTATGAGCTGAATTTGAGGTAGCTTTGCCTGATTGTTTTTGGGCTGTATGTCTACTAATACAGCATGCTGAGAAAAAGTACTTGCAAGAGCTGTTGGTAGCTCAAAAGTAACAGAACAGGGTGGATTTGTGTCAGTTGGAGATTGATCATCCTCATCTCCAACACTTTTCATTTTCCTCCTTTTTCTAATAGATGTCTGTTGATCCAGTATTCCTGGGCCACTGGAGGATCTAGGGGCCATCGGATGCTGTATGTTAACATGAAAAACATCTTGATCACTTTCTTTAACAGCATGTGGCTTGTTTTTTGGGCCATGAAGCTCAGAGCAATAGAACTTTTTGTGAGTTTCAAAGTTCTCTAGCTTTCTGTACCGGTTTCGACAGGTTTCACACTCGTACATTGTGCCTTTGTTCTGAAGAGGCTTTCTGTTTCTGTCCTGACTGTGCTCAAAAGATCTGCTTCTTGGCATCACTTCAGTGGAACCGCTTGTACCGTGATAGCCATCATCCATGGAGCGGACAGTCGGGAGGCCATGTCCTTCACTTGTGGTAAAGTCTTCCACTGCGGCTTGTCTGACCAATGTCCGCGAATGCATTGCTGGATTTGGGGTGGATGGGGCTGATGAAAATACATCATCATTAAACAAACTAATCTTTTCATCAAATGAATGACAAATTCGCAAAGGGTGGGGTTGGGGGGCAACATTAAGGGGAAGAGCAGAATGTCCAGGGGTAGTAGGCATGGAGTTACTCCTTGTTATTGGCAAACAATCCATTGGTGGGTATTGAGAAGGTACAGAGAGAAGAAATACTGGCTTGGATTTATCTGTCGGGGTGAATGGGGACTTGGGGATGTCTGAACTGGAACTTGACCGTCTTCCCATTGGTTTAAGATCAAACTGAAAGGAGTCTTTAAATATGTATGATTTAGGGGAGTCTATGCTACCTCTCCTTGAAAGTGACGTCCTCCTTGGCTTGACACTATCCAGCTGCTTGTTGTCAACAACTGCTTCATTATCCGATATCAGCTTGGAAATTCGTTCCTCCAGAGACAGTGCTTTGGCTTCAAATGGTGGACGCATCTGTCCGACTATGGCCCTTGGCTTTTGCTCTGCTGCCACATGCATCACTGTGGCAACCCCAGATGGGATATTTGGAAGTGTATGCTTGACATTCTCAATATCTACGGGTGGGGTTATCTTTACAAAAGGACTGGGTGGACTCATGGCCTGGTCAGCACTTTCTGAGCGAGAGAAGTAGCCCGAATCTGTGCTTCCCAAACTGCGGGGACTAAGTAGACACTTAACTTGTTGCTGTAGAGAAAAGTCTGTAGCTTGTTGCCTCTGAAGCTGGGCATGACCGCCTAACAGTGGAGACTTGCACTGCTGGTCTTCATCTTCACTCACAGTATCTAGTGAGGGGTTTGCACCATCCACCTCTTTCAGAGAAGACAGGACTGTAATGTTAGGTCTCGTATTAGCTGTCTGGAAGTCTCGCTGCCGCTGGGCAGCGGCTTGCTCAGGTGCTGCACCTGTAACTCTCGGGCTATCGGCCCTTAGAGGGGAGACATTAACGGGGTATACAACAACTTTTGGAAGTGCGGCTGTCACTTTGGGCTCATGAGCCATCTGGCCAGGTGGGTCCACTTCTCCATGGGTCGCTTGGTTTGTACCTGCAATCTGTAAACTACTTTCAGACAAAGCTGCCACACTGCTCTGTGATGAATCTGGGTCCAGGTCTGCAGTGCTACTTTCCTCATCGCTGTCCCCACTCTCCTCCAATTCTGAATGTGTCCCGAGGGCTTTGTCCGACTCTTGGGATAGTGATCCACCCCCGGACTCCGAGCGTGCAATGAGACCCAGTTTTATAGCATGAGCATGTGACTTCTTGTGCTTGTACAAGTTGCTCTTGGTCTTGAATGAGAAGCCACAAGTAACACAGGGATATGGTCTTTCTCCTGTGTGGGACCTGATGTGTTTGAGCAGCACACTTGGTTTTGCACATGCCCTGCTGCAGTATTCACAAACATACTTTCCTGGCTTCTTAGGCTTTTGGTCCTTGGAAAGCTGGTCGGTACCAAAGTTCACTACAGTGGCCATTTGGACTTGGTTGCTGCCAGGTGTAACTGGGACCTGAATGGTGCTGGGAACGCTGGCTGAGAGGGACTGGCATGTGTGCACAACGGGTGGCTGGCTTTGTGGCAATGCGTTGGATCCTGAGGGAACAGGTGCATGAGTTATGGAGGATGGTCCAGTATTAAAACTCATATGCAAGGCCGGCTTTTCTGAATTTGATGCAACAGGCATAAACTGTGGTGTAACCAGTGGAGAGGGTTGCATTGGTGTACCCTGTGTAGATGTCTGCACATTTGCCTGTAGTGGGGCTCCAATGCCAATAAAGTTGCCTTGTTTATCGATGTAATAAGTCTGCATATGGGAAGGTGGGGTCTGGAGACCAACATTGACAGATGGCATTGTAGTTAATTCCCCACTGGATTGAGCACGAAGGGTGGAAGCTGGTTTTCTGATTGCTGTGACCTGCAACACGTTTTTCCTCTCTGCAAGTGTACTTAAATCAGGTTCCATGGCCTTAAGTAGAACATCCAGTGGAGCATTGCTGTGGTATGGATCTCCCTCGGTGTCTTTGGGTTGAGAGCCCTTGGCCGGAATCAGACAGCCTTCCTCAACATCAGAGGGCTGAAGTGATGGTGGCCTAGAAGAGGTGGCTTCCTGCGTTAGCCTTTCAGCATCAGTTGAACATAACCCCTTGTCAGGGGATGATGTAACTGGCGAGGCATTATGTGGGTCCGTTTTCCCACTGGGTGATGTTGAAGAATTGTTGGAGGGGCTGCTCAAGGAGGGCGAGTGAGACGGTTTAGTTTCCTTGGGCAATGCCCCGTGGAGCTCAGTTTGCGATGTTTTTGACTGCAATGGCTTCTTAACTGGAGACTTAGGAATTTTCTTGAGCTGATTCTCTGCAACAACCTTTTTTCTCTTCAGGCCTTTTATATTATCTGCATTTCTGCGACTGCTCTCAGATATTCCTGTAGAGAAAGACACAACAGTGAGAAACAAAGAAAATGGACAGATTACCATAACACAATTTTTAACCAACAAACCTCCACCAGTATGTTGGCCTATGGTGGATATGTTGATAAGAAAAGATGAGAATTCAATATTTTCTTACAGTTATGAGAAACTGAATAAACATGTTTTCAACTTTGCATTCCAATAATAAAGCAGTTGTTTTTGAAAGGGCACACCCATAACATGGTGGTCCGTAACATGTGCAATTATGACTCCAACAAGTGGTTTGAAAGGACATGTTGCATAATATTAGCAATGCCCTGTCAGGGTTTCCTTGCTTGTGTTGGTATTTCCCAAGATGAAGTCAGGGTATTTCTAATCACTCATCTTATTATTTAGGTTAATCCATTCGCCATGCAAACATGCAATCATTGAGCCTTTTAAGCAGCACATAACGTGCTTGCTAAAGCAACTCCGATTTTTCTAAAATAACCCATTCTAATAGATTTGCTGAAAGCCAAGGAATCAATTACTTTACAATATCTCCATCATACCAATGTCAGCATTGATCTACAGCTGTGACTTATATTGAAAGAAAAATCTGCTTAGGCCATTCCATCAACCAGTGGCTAAACTTCATATTTTCACCCCCTGCAAATGATTACACATTTTCATTTTACGATTGAATGATTTTCTATATAAACAGGAGAATTTCTCAGTAATCCATTAAAAAATCTAAACACTTGACACTCTTTTTCAAAGGTGGTTATCAAAGGGATTATCCTTTAAATGGCAGGCAGGGTTTTTAAGACCTGCTGTGCATTATAAGGGGGACTAGGATATGTTTGTTATTTTGTATGTTGTACACAATGGTTGAATAAATAAAAATCAGGACAATGTTGCCGTGGTAAGATAAGCGCAGCTGATTCATTCTAAAGCACAGCCTAAACAAACAGCATAAATCTGCCTAATTTCAACTGTTCTGCCTTTTCAATTTGTATTAAGTACATAACAACCTTCCTGACAAAACAAAATGTTTGTCTATGTAATAAAGCCAATAATTTGATGAAGTTTAGTTCTGTTTTTCTGTTTGTTTGCACATATTTACTGGGTTTTACACTAAAGTAAAAGGAAACACAACATCCCTTGAATGAAAAAAAAAAAGTAATGTATATTATATGTATTAAATTATAAAGACATAGGGATTTTATTACAATTACAACTAAATTAAGTGAAAACGATTTTGTAATTGTTTGCAGTACTATAAAAAAAACATTTCACTTCAATACCGGCGATTACATTTAAATCTAATGCAGTTAAATACAAAACTTTATATAACCAGGTGATGAATGAGAAAATCTAAAAGTAATCCTCAGATGTCCGCTTAAAATAGAAATGTAACTCCTTATACTAAATCCAAAGTCTTGATGAAAAATGTCTCTTACCTTTCTGTGAGACTTTGGGGTCTTTAAGCTCTTTCTGTGCCTCTTCGATTTTATCTGTAACAGAAGAAGAGAAAATATTTTCAGCACATAGTGCAGCAGTGCACAGATGCACACAAGCTTCCTCTCCACAGTGAAGGCAGTGCAAAAAGGAACTTACTGGACATAAGTTAAGATTGTATGTTCTCCAAAATTTGACCAAAACTTCATGGTTTAGTATGTTGTCCAAAAATGTGAAAAGTGATAAAAAGGTCAAACATGCGCAAATATATGTCAGGTGAAAAAAGTGAAAAACGTAATAGTATAGTATGTCGTCCAAAAATGTAAAAAAAAGTCATTTAAAAAGAAAATACTTGCATGCATAGCAAGGTCAGCAATTTGAAAATATATGATAGCGGTGGAACGATCAAAAAGTGAAAAACAACATAGTATAGGAAGTCGTCCAAAAATGTCAAAACAGTCAAACATTTCAAAAAACACTCAATATTTTTAAGCAGCCCTAAAAATATGGTACGTTCTCAGAACTGGACATCCAACCGGATGCCGGTTCTAATCCCAGTCGGACCAACATCAGGAAAAAAAGGAGATGATGCTGGTAGCTGGGGAAGTTCCAATTTCATCTCCTGGGCACTGCCGAGGTGCACTTGAACAAGGCACCGAACCCCGAACTGTTCCCTGGCGCATCCCTGTGTGGCAGCCTCCTCACCCTAACATCTCTCCCCTCTACACCAATATGTTTGCATGTATTTTCTGTGATTGTTTGTGTTTAAACTGTCTGTAGTGTGTGTACACAACACTAGTGTGAGGAAACAACATTTCCCTGTTGTGGGGACTATTAAAGGTGTGTTCTTCTTCTGTTCTTCTTCATAGACAGAGCATGTCGTCAAAAATTTCAAAACACTCGAAACCTGCACAGTAGTATCGGCAGGGACTAAAAATAGGGTAGATGCGAAAATAAAGTGAAAAAAGTAAAAACTTCATAATATAGCATGTCGTCAAAAATTCATAAATCTTAAAAAAAAAGATTTACTATAGCCTTAGGTCGGCCAAAAAGTCAAATATTTCAAAACCCTCGAAACCCGCACAGCAGTATCGGCAGGGCCTAAAAACAGGGCAGATGTGAAAATAAAATGAAAAAGTGAAAACTTCACAGTATAGCATGTCGTCAAAAATTCAAAAATCTTCAAAAAAATGCCTTACTATAGCATTATGTCGGGCAAAAAGTAAAACATTTCAAAACACTCGAAACTCGCACAGTAGCATCGGAAGGGCCTAAAAATAGGGTAGATATGAAAAAAAAGTGAAAACTTCATAGGATAGCATATCGTCAAAAATCTTTCAAAAAAATGCCTTATTATAGCCTTATGTTGACCAAAAAGTCAAAAATTTCAAAACAATCGAAACTCGCACAGTAGTATCTGCAGGGCCTAAAAATAGGGTAGATGCGAAAATAAAGTGAAAAAAGTGAAAACTTCATAATATAGCATGTGGTCAAAAATTCAAAAATCTTCAAAAAAATGCCATACTATAGCCTTATGTCGGCCAAAAAGTCAAAAAATTCAAAACCCTCGAAACTCGCACAGTAGTATGGGCAGGGCCTAAAAATAGGGTAGATGTGAAAATAAAGTGAAAAAAGTGAAAACTTCATAGGATAGCATATTGTCAAAAAATTGTCAAAAAAATGCCTTATTATAGCCTTATGTCGGGCAAAAAGTCAAACATTTCAAAACAATCAAAACTCGCACAGTATCATCAGCGGGGCCTAAAAATAGGGTAGATGCGAAAATAAAGTGAAAACTTCATAGTATAGCATGTGGTCAAAAATGCAAAAAATTTACAAAAAATGCCTTACTATAGCCTTATGTCGGCCAAAAAGTCAAAAATTTCAAAACCCTCGAAACCCGCACAGCAGTATCGGCAGGGCCTAAAAATAGGGTAGATGCGAAAATAAAGTGTAAAAAGTGAAAACTTCATAATATAGCATGTCGTCAAAAATTCATAAATCTTAAAAAAAAAGATTTACTATAGCCTTAGGTCGGCCAAAAAGTCAAAAATTTCAAAACACTCGAAACTCGCACAGCAGTATCGGCAGGGCCTAAAAATAGGGCAGATGTGAAAATAAAATGAAAAAAGGGAAAACTTCACAGTATAGCATGTCGTCAAAAATTCAAAAATCTTCAAAAAAAATGCCTTACTATAGCATTATGTCGGGCAAAAAGTCAAAAATTTCAAAACACTCGAAATTCGCACAGTAGCATCGGAAGGGCCTAAAAATAGGGTAGATGTGAAAAAAAAGTGAAATCTTCATAGAATACCATGTCGTCAAAAAATTGTCAAAAAAATGCCTTATTATAGCCTTATGTC
>JAFBJU010000199.1:681813-760140 GCA_016785305.1 Colistium nudipinnis
AAGGGCCTAAAAATAGGGTAGATGTGAAAAAAAAGTGAAAACTTCATAGAATACCATGTCGTCAAAAAATTGTCAAAAAAATGCCTTATTATAGCCTTATGTCGGGCAAAAAGTCAAACATTTCAAAACAATCAAAACTCGCACAGTATCATCAGCGGGGCCTAAAAATAGGGTAGATGCAAAAATAAAGTGAAACCTCATAGTATAGCATGTGGTCAAAAATTCAAAAAATTTACAAAAAAAAAATGCCTTACTATAGCCTTATGTCGGCGAAAAAGTTAAACATTTCAAAACACTCGAAACTCGCACAGTAGTATCGGCAGGGCCTATAAATAGGGTAGATGCGAAAATAAAGTGAAAAAAGTGAAACTTCATAGAATAGCATATCGTCAAAAATTCAAAAAATATTCAAAAAAATGCCATACTATAGCCTTATGTCGGCCAAAAAGTCAAAAAATTCAAAACCCTCGAAACTCGCACAGTAGTATGGGCAGGGCCTAAAAATAGGGTAGATGTGAATATAAAGTGAAAAAAGTGAAAACTTCATAGAATAGCATATCGTCAAAAAATTGACAAAAAAATGCCTTACTATAGCCTTATGTCGGGTAAAAAGTCAAAAATTTCAAAACCCTCGATACTCGCATAGTAGTATTGGCAGGGCCTATAAATAGGGTAGATGCAAAAATAAAGTGAAAAAAGTGAAACTACATAGAATAGCATATCGTCAAAAATTCAAAAAATATTCAAAAAAATGCCATACTATAGCCTTATGTCGGGCAAAAAGTCAAACCTTTCAAAACAATCAAAACTTGCACAATATGATCGGCGGGGCCTAAAAATAGGGTAGATGCGAAAATAAAGTGAAAACTTCACAGTATAGCATGTCGTCAAAAAATTACAAAAAAACGCCTTAATATAGCCTTATGTCGGCCAAAAAGTCAAACATTTCAAAACAATCAAAACTCGCACAGTATCATCAGCGGGGCCTAAAAATAGGGTAGATGCAAAAATAAAGTGAAAACTTCATAGTATAGCATGTGGTCAAAAATTCAAAAAATTAACAAAAAAAATGCCTTACTATAGCCTTATGTCGGCCAAAAAGTTAAACATTTCAAAACACTCGAAACTCACACAGTAGTATCGGAAGGGCCTAAAAATAGGGTAGATGTGAAAATAAAGTGAAAAAGTGAAAATTTCACAGCATAGCATGTCGTCAAAAATTCAAAAAATTGACAAAAAACGCCTTACTATAGCCTTATGTCGGGCAAAAAGTCAAACCTTTCAAAACAATCAAAACTTGCACAGTATGATCGGCGGGGCCTAAAAATAGAGTAGATGCGAAAATAAAGTGAAAACTTCACAGTATAGCATGTCGTCAAAAATTTACAAAAAACGCCTTAATATAGCCTTATGTCGGCCAAAAAGTCAAAAATTTCAAAACAATCAAAACTCGCACAGTATCATCAGCGGGGCCTAAAAATAGGGTAGATGCAAAAATAAAGTGAAAACTTCATAGTATAGCATGTGGTCAAAAATTCAAAAAATTTACAAAAAAAAAAAGCCTTACTATAGCCTTATGTCGGCCAAAAAGTTAAACATTTCAAAACACATAGTATAGCATGTGGTCAAAAATTCTAAACATTTACAAAAAAACAACTTACAATAGCCTTAGGTCGGCCAACATTTTAAAACACTCGAAACTCACACAGTCGTATCGGCAGGGCCTATGAATAAGGTAGATGCTTAAATAAAGTTAAAAGTGAAAACTTCATAGTATAGCATAACGTAAAAATTCAAAAAATTGACAAAAAAATTATTTACTATAGCCTTATGTCGGCCAAAAAGCCCAAAATTTCAAAACACTCAAAACTCGCAGAGTAGTATTGACGGGCCCTAAAAATATGGTAGATGTGAAAATAAATTGAAAAAAGTGAAAACTTCACAGTATAGCATGTCGTCAAAAATTCAAAACATTTACAAAAAAAACGCCTTACTATAGCCTGAGGTCGGCCAAAATAAAAAAAAACACTCGAAACTCGCACAGCAGTATCGGCAGGGCCTATAAATAAGGTAGATGCGAATATAAAGTGAAAAGAGTGAAAACTTCATAGTAAAGCATAACGTGAAAAATTAAAAAAAAAATGCCTTACTATATATAGCCTTATGTTGGCCAAAAAGTAAAAAAATCGAAAAAAAAATCCGACCAAAAACGTCATGCTCACATTAACCTTAGAAAACATGTTATGATAAACACACTGTGGCATGTGTGCCCTGCACATGACATTACAGCGCAACAATGGATCCTCGAGGACCACTGGTAACAATTTGGTCCCAGATTGCACAAACATTAATCGAGGGTGAAAGAGGATGTTCTTTCGATTGGTTCCCAAAATTAGAGAGTGTTGCCGGGAATACTCTGAGGAGGGGGTGAAAGAGGAGATCAGTAGTTTATGTCATCATCTGTGTGCATTTCCCTCTCTCTCTCTCTCTCTCTCTCTCTCTCTCTCTCTATCGCGGCCACATGCCACAGATTACATAACGTGTCCACACCCCGTGTGCCGCTGCGGAACAAGACAAAGGCGCCAGGCCAGCAGAAACGCAGCAACCACGGCACATGTGGAGCAGGCAGGTGTGCATTAATGTACAGGTCTTCGTCGGAGAGGGAGGAGATGAATGTGTGTTTCTGTCCGTGGTCTATTTACACATAAACAGCCCCGCGTACGCCCTTGGACTCAAACAAAGGAATCAGGTAGGTTGCGTTCCCCTGGCAACAACACTGGCATGGTGTTTCCCCAAACAGGGAGGATCCCAAAGCTTCACACAGAGTCACGATCACCACAGCTCCACATTGCGGCTTCCACAAAGTAAATGTCTGGGTAACAGTAAACCAATTTGGGATAATGCGCGCTTATTTTAGCGGTAAGAAAGATTCGGAGGAGGCATTTTCCCGGGCATATGCTTCATTGTTTGTACAGCTTGATACATAATACCGTATGTCTTGTATTAGACCGCATGGGCAAACCGAGGCATAAGTGATTACTGCCCAACAAAAATCTTATTAGTGGTTGCGTATGGTAGGAGAGTGTAGCAATTATAGCTCCGATTGCCCTTCTTAACACAACAAACCACAAACAAGACCCCTAGTGCTGAATGACACCCATGAAGGTGAGCTCTCAGGCATGGAAAACGAAAAGGAAACAGGGACAAGGCGGCATTGCCATCAAAAAGAATGAAAAATGTTCCATCCACAGTTCCTGAATTATTAAAACAGCAGGGAATGATTATTGTGTCGTTCACATTTCCCTCATTATGGACGCTGGGGGGCAACGGGGTTGCCGAGGGGGTTTAGGGGACGGTCTAAACCTCTGCAACTGTCCTGTAACCATGGGAGAACAATAAAATGAATGTACACAAATGCTGCATGCTGCTGGTGATGAGAACCAGAGCACATTGTGGAACTTGACCATGAAAATCGAGGGCGGGGAGAGAATAACAGTTCAACTCACAAGGTTCCAGTTATGACTTAACTGTTAACAGAGAAAATTCATCATTTGTGGGATGCGATTTTCTAACTCCAGCCCCGTATTGCTATGCCGCATTCACAAGTCTCGCTACTCTCAAATTCCTGAGTGAAAAGCTCATGCAGCATCTGACTGGCTTTAATAATTTAGTCAAAATAAAAAATCAATACACCTCTGCTAATGTTGCTTGAACATGTGGCCATACAATTACTCCTTACTCATAACAGACTGATCTACAGCTGCCGACTGTGACAAGCCGCGAAAATGTTTATTTATCTTTCCTGAAAAAAACTCTCCCAAAAACATCCTCTGCTATAGCCTGCATCCCACCATCCTCCTGATTTTATAACCCAATCGCAATGCCCATTGGTCTTTTCAGTGGGAGTGGAAAGCCATCCGAGCGTAATCAAGACATTTGACAATAAATGAGCAACAAATAGCTGCGGATCCGTGCTGATGAGCCACGCCACCAACCCGCATCTGAAAAGTGGATCTAATAAACCACACCTCCGTGTGGAAGTTGACCCCTACCTCCCCACTGAAGGCCACTATTGCATTAAGCAAAGTGACACCTACAGACCTGAGGAAGATGCTGCCCCCCCACCGCCCCCGAGCGAAGAAACCAACCTCGTCCCCTCAATGCCAGCTTGACACATTCCCATTTTGCACAACAGCCTGCCCTGCTGGGCCCCGCCATGAAATATGGTGGCCGTCAACTGCACGGTGGCAGCTTTTCACGGGCGCCATATGCACAGCCCGCCATGCGAGGGGTGAGGCGTTATCAGTATGCGATACACAACACTAGTATGCCAGCCACAAGGCCGAACAATGCCAGTGGACCACATTTTGTTGGCAGATGGGCGTCCACCAACTGCACCAGCTGATTCAAGGGGCTACGGCTAGTCACTTTATCATGCCATATTTTATGCATCGGGACTAATGGCATTGTAAGTGTTCGAGAGAAAAGGGGAGAAGGAGAGGAGGAGGAAGAAAATGGGAGAGGAAGAGCAGGGGGGGGACGATGAAAGGCAGGGAGGAAAAGCATGCGGAGGAAAGGAAGAGAACAGAGGAGCAAAGTAGGTAGAGGAAAGAAAAGCAGAGGCAAAGAGAGATATGAGAGAAAACTATAGAGGGAGGCATGGAGAAGAGTGGAAGGAAGGCGGAAGGAGAGGAAGAGAAGGTGAGAGATGCCACAGCAGGCCGAAGATGACTAGATGGGAGTCGGCAGCTGCCCCCTTCTTTCCTTTCACTGTGCGGGAGGGTGATGGAGATGATGTAACTCGAGCACCTCCACCAGCCTACCGTAGGGAGTGTGCAGGCACACACACAACAAACAACAAATGAGGACAATTTTCTTCTCAACATTCCAAAAATCCACTATCGTGCCAAACTGGGATGGGCATTTGAAAAATAAACCAAAATAAATTCATTTATTCATTGACTCTCTGTTTGGTTAATATCTAGTTGCAACTTTAACTTTCATTGCCATGCTTCATGTCTGCAAACTCCCATCGGAGGAGGACAAATAGGCAGCAAGGCTGCGAAGCTTGCCAGCTACATCAGCTGTGGGAAAGAAACTGGTTTGTAGTAGTTGTGGGGTGGTGTTAAGTGTGATTAACGCTGGACCTGTTCTTTCGTGTAATTACAGCTTTATATAACAGATGCAGAGGCAATAATATTTTACTGCTTTGACAGGGAATCCAAGACACTCACTGAGGAACCGCAAACAGCCTTCACATGAAAATAACACCGTCATTACACGGGGACATCTCCTCCTCCGGTAGTCACAACAACAGCTGGGAGCTGCCTGAGCTACACACAATTCCGCGTCACCTTTACCGGAAGCCTGGCGATCTTATCTCCGCTTTTTTTTTTTTCCCCGCTGGCCGCCGGAGGAGACCCAGTGATTTTGCAGCCCTCAGCAGCTGATCCGTGCAGTGAGTGGCCACAAAGGTTACCGTCAGCATCTGACACACATTCTTCATATTCGCGGACACGCCCGCGGCCAGAAAGACTCGTGAAAGAGAGGCAGTGCTACAGGAAGTGCCCCGATGTCTCCCTCGCAGACGATGATGCAGAGCAGAGGAATCCCCGCCACACCGAGAGTGCCCCATTACCTTGCAGTCTATCATCATCATCATCATCCTCATCAGGCAGCTCAGACCAGAACGTACACAGAACGTCTCTCACTCTCCCGCCACAAAGAGAGCTGGAGCGGCTCACTCCGTCAAGTCCAGTCGACACGAAAGGCCTTATCTATCTATTCAGAGGATGACGGGGTACAGCTAGAGCAGGGTGTCGGTCCCTTTTTTTATGACCAAGTGCAGTGTGTTCATGGTAGTGCTAAAGCAATTACTCAATAAACAGAAATGCAAGTGTCAAAAACTAAGAGAAACAATATTTTTTGTCCAAACAAAAAGTACATTGTATGGTTTTAGTTATTTTCTTTCTAATTGGAATTTTTTATTGACTCAAATATTACTCAGCTGATTAAAGAAGAATACTAAATAGCAACATCAGACCATGAGTGTTTACAAATGTCAAATACTGACCTGCTTATTGACCTACGTTCCACTCTATTACCACATAAACACCTGGGAATTCTGTTTAGTTAAATTACACATTATAAATGATAATTAGAAAAAAAATCAGCTCAGCCCACAACAGATAAACAAGCAGGTGAAGCAGGAAGGGACTGGAGTTTTTTAACATGCAGCATAAAACAAAGTACTGAAGTGAGTCCTGTTCTCCCCGCAGCCCTGAGATCAGCTGCTGACTGCTAAACATCCAACGATGGAGGGAGGAGGTTCAGCTTCAGCCTCCACTGGGGAGCGACTGTTCATGTGCGGTATGAAAGAGCTGAATGGAAATTACAGAGTCTAAGCAAGTACGAGTTCGAAAAAAAATAAATAACAAGAGCTTTGGGCAAACACCTTTTAATAATGTATGGCTATAAAGGGGAAGAAATGTAGATATTGACGACACTAAGCCACTGTGAAACCCGTGCACACACACACATGCACGCACGCACACACCGAAAAACACAGGCGTTGAACAATCTGAAAATCAAGATTTACCTGTTACCCGTCCCATTTTTTAAATAAACCCGTCTTCTGAATATTTTGTGACGAAGCTGCAAAAACCCCGTCAACAAATGAAATATTGATTACACTCTCACTCCGGCACACTGATACAGACAAAGACAGTTGTTTGGCACTGTATCTGTACAGTACTGCTGCCCCCGCAGGAAACCGTAGGTGGAAGAAGCAGCAGACTGGAGGCCACTCATTATCGGGACTGTGTGGGCACTCTTGTGAAAAATTGATTTAACTAGAAATCTACTGGGCGGGTAGAAAAAGTGTGCGAGTGTGTTTGTGTGCATGTGTAGGGGGATTAATAGTACAGGCGGAGATTGACGTTAAATGTCATTATTACTTCTTCCATCTCTGTCGGACCAGGAAGATAGTTAACCTTTCACAAAAAAAAGGTGTCCGCAGCCACATAGACGAGGAAGAGCAAAGCTTCCAAGCAGAGAGGCAGAAATCAGAAAGGCAGAGTCAAGAATCAGCAAACAGGGAGTTCATTCCTTCATCTAGGTAGATAATGCTCGTGCAAATCAAGCCTCTGAAGTCTCTTTGAGGTTGAAATCGATTACTACAATCTGCGGTAAATCATTTTCATAACCGATTATTGTCTTGACTCTTTATTTGGTTGATCTACTCATGGTTTAGCCCCATGGTTCCTAAACTGGGGGTCACAAATTCAGTCTGATGGGTCAAAATGATATCTACGATGCAAAATTGTGCATTAAAAATGATTTCTCTCTCTCTCTTTTATAAAAAAAAATAATAAAAAAAAAATAAAAAATGATCATCTCTTTACAAAGGAAAGACACAAAAAAAACTATTTCAAGTCAATCCTCAGGCTCAACTTTCCTACTGTGGCACCAGGCCTCGAGTGACAGCTCGCCGACTGCTTCCTGTCTGTGCCGTTTACGACAGAGCTGTCTCAATCATTCTGACAGAGTTGGAGATGTTGCTTTTAGGAGTAGTCAAATCTTCACCGCCCGGACACAAATAAACAAAACTGCACAGTCACACACAATATTCTCTCCCATTTCAGTCCAATCTGGCGAGGAACAACCACAAAAAAAAATGATACTGCAGCACGTCGTATTTGTTGCTGCAATGGTCTATAGGACAAAATGCTCACGCTCTTACCCCGGATTCTGCTGATGTTTCATGGTACAAACACTCAGCGACTCCTTTTGTGACGAAAATAACAAAAGCAAAAAGCAACTGGTGAAAGAACAACAAGTACACACATACTCCTGTGTCAACACAAGCAGTCACAAGTCTGCACTTCCACCCTATCAGCTGTGGCTGTGCAGCAGTGTGGGGCGTAGCCAGCGGTTTCCTAAGAATAATGTGACGAGGAGGGGAATTCCTGTAAGGCCCAGGCCGAGAGGGAGAGAGAGAGAGGGGGGGGGTTTGCCCAAACAGAGCAGGCCAGGTGACGTCACTCAAACCGGTTTTGGCACCCTCAAGGGGATCCTTCTGTCAGTCTCCCTCCCTCTTTCTGTTTGTGTTCGAGGGGGAGGAATTTAATGTTCTGCCAACTACTGGTTGCCCAACAGTTCACTCACTGGGTGAGGTAGACTCTGAGGTGTTTACAAGAGGTTGACTTCTTCTTTTTTTTTTTTTTTTTTTTAAACCACCAACAGTAACCATACAGCTCATTTTTTTACTTCCTTGTTTTGAGTGTGTGTTGGCAATTGTACGGTTTCTGTTTGCTTTAGATGGAATACGATTTCCTTTTAAAACTAACCTAAATGCTTTGCTTCTTTGCTTGGCACTGAAGTCATTATCATGTTACTCTATTCTCTAATCAGCAGTTCCAGATTTATATCTATTTGGGACAAATGCTTGTGTGTAGGCAACACTTAACACTTAGATTCCCTCCACACAGGTTGTAAGATCATAGATTATAGCTATTAAATATTATAATAATATAATTTAAAGCTATTACATTTTTATTGACTTTTGAGTCCTATAAGGAGATATATATACGGAGAACAGAATCCGTATATATATATATATATACCCCAGAGTTAAGCCTGGCACAGAAGAATCATCCTCCTACACAAGTTTCAACGCTGCAACATTGTTCTATTGTTTCCAATAGACTTGTGAAGACATCTCTGAAACGTATATATATATATAGGTATATATATACCTATATATATATATTCAAGTATGTTTTGGTTCAGATTTAAAACTAACTATAAGTGGTTTGCCATGCTTTGTCTTAGAAACAGCAAACCACTGTCTTTACAGAGGGAACTCATGGAAAATGGAGAAACCCAGCGGCAATATTGTTTTCGCATTAACTCCAAAAAAAAAAGAGACATTTAAGTCTGCGTGTGGGCGTGAAACGGAGAGTCTGTAAGTGGCTGGGAAAAAGCAAGGATCTTGTGATTTTTATTTTTATTTTTCCAAGTCAATATTAAATTGTGCGTCTGAGCTGAAGCTCAAAAAAGTAGCAGAGTGGTCTGGTAAACAGTGACTGACAGGACGATGTTGACACTGACAGGAGATAAGGCTGCAGGGTCAGTGGAGAGGCTAAGTGTAAGCTTTTAAAAACGACCCAGGGTCCATATTTAAAGGAGGGGGATTCACCCCGCTCAGGGCAGACAGACCGACAACAAATACAATGTCTGCTTTGTTACATCCACAACACTCACTAGGTGTTAAATGACAAGAGTGTCTTTCTGAATGACGCTCACCCACATGTTTAACCTCACTGTACTTGACACAAAAAAAATAGATGAAGTCCCTTTCTTTTAGTTATTATGGGGAATGGTGACAGTTTCAACAAAAACAATTCAGAAAATGAAATGTTCCAAGTGTATGGAGAAGGCCAGTGGCAGAAAACACCATGACCAGACACTTTTTGCAGAGTCATTGCCATGGCCAAAAAGATAAATACTTCACAGACGAAAAAATTTCAGGACAAACCATTGCACGGTGTAATTATAGGCCAAACAAAGCAACGTTGCAAAGTTAGTGTTGGCCAGTTGAAAACAAAAATAAGCAGTGACTCACAGGTGGCTCAATGCCTCACCTTTGTTCTTAAAAAAATGACCCTAAGAGCAATCGCTCTGCAAACACTGCCAATGTCTGTGTGTGTTCGCAGCAAAGTGCAGCGGAGGACACGCCATCTCATCCCTGTGGGAACATCTGAGTTAATGACAGCTGAGCTGGCGATAAAACAGCAGAGACTGAATGAAATAATCCAGCAAGTAACCTCCGACCCTCTGGCCTCCGCGCCGGGTGTCCATGAGGTTAGACGTCCGCAAACGCACAAATGATCACCAAAACCCACATCCTCTGTCGTTTTGGCTTTAAAATAGTCGGGCAGTGAAGCATTGAACTGCATCTGTTGCTAAAACATTTCCTATCCTGGCTGCGTACAACCCGCCCACATTGACCCCTTCATACTCTGAATACCAAAGTGAAACCAATCCAAAACCACATGCAGAGGGCTGATGAAAAACAAAAGTCAGTTTCAAAATTTCACACATACTGTATCTTTTTCTCTTTTCTATCAGTCGTGACCCAATTCTCACGTGGCTTCATCTCATAACTTTGATACATACAGTAGTCATTGGGGGGGAAATGCATTCAGATGAAGAGAAAGCCTGCATTCATACGTCCATCGTGAAAGGAGCAAATTCCTTTCAACTTTCATCAGAAGCAAATGATTGAATGTGACTCGGAAACCAAAACAATAACTAATGGCCTGCAATAGAAAGTCAATTTAATTAAGTTCAAGTTTGAGGCACTTGACCTTTAGTATTGTAATTTTAATACTTGTACCCCACCACACTCCAGATGTAAATAATGCACTTTTTACTCCACAAAGCTCTGATGGAAATCAAGTAAATAATAAAACAGCTGTGTCTATACTCTAAGCCCCATGTCATATTTGCAGATGTCTTTGAGTTGCAGACATTCCCCTCCAAACCTCGCGCATGGTTTCATTTAAATACGCTCAAATTATCCAATATCTCACAGAAAACAGCAAAGAGCAAGAGACAGCAAAACGAAAACGGACTTGCGTTGCGGAACTATGCTCTTCTTTCCTTTGCACTAATCATTTCTCAGCCCCTCGTCGTGTGGCCAACTGTACGGGCCCGACCCCTAAGCTGAGAACCACTAGAGTGTAAAAAAAGTAGTTAAAAACTCCACTTTCCCTCACTACAAATGCTGCAAACAATTGAATGCAACAGTATAAATAATCAAGAAGCGCAATCTCACCGAAGACATGTTGCAACACTACTTTACAGCACAAGGCACTTTTAAAAGTACATCTAAGCAGGACCTTTACCTGTGTAAATTGGGTACTTTTACTTTGGTAAAGGATCCGAGCATTTCATCCATTACTGCCAACCGTTGAGCGTCACAGACACCAGCCAGACAATGGTTGTTAGGTAAGGCATCGAGCCTTACCTAACAACCATTGAGTGTTTGGGTTAGTGTCCAAAAATTCCTGAGAAGTCTGTGCACGGCAGCTTACCCAAAGAGATAGAGGTGTGATACAGCCAATCAGAGGAATCTGACCCCACGCGCCGGCCAATAACTGCTATCCAGTTGGCAACTGTTGCTTTCGTGTCTCTCTGAATCTAATCACAGCGTCATCCTCCCTATACGGGGAGAGACTATTACAGCCGCGGAGCCTTCTAGGAAAAGAAGCAACTCTTAATTAGATCGGGAGCTTAAGAGGCCGAGTACGGCGAGGGTGTAACAAAAGGCAGTGAGCCTCTACAGGAAGCAAGGATCTGACGGGAACACGAGGTCATTGATCGTGTTGCAAAAGATCCTGCTCACGCTCGGCTTCTGATTCATGGCCCGCTCTCACCAATTCTCTTGCTCCTTCCCCCCCCCCCAATGCTGCGTTGATTGCAAACCAAGGTTCGTCTCTCACCCTCTTTCATCCAATGCCTCCCACTGCTCGCCCTCGGGGGAGGAGCCGAGATGTTAATGGAGGTTGCCGCGATCGCTGCGTGTGCAAGGGAAGTGTTGTTTAGGGAGACATGCGAGTCGTGTTAATGGCGTGAAAGCCATTATGGTTACACGTTAGAAAATCCTTGTTTCTTATCTTGATCGTAGAACACCTAATGAATGCATCCGTTATTGTTCGGTGTAAAATACCAAATTTATCTTGTTCCACTTTTCAACTAAAAGCCTTCACATGGTTCATTTTTGGACAAAATAACTTACTATTAATTAAGGAACTGAACAGAAAATGTAAAAATACCACGGTTAGTTAGAATAATTAGTAAGTATTTGTAGTGCTTTTTTGCCGTTCCTCCCACCTGCCCAAAAACTTTGACATGACAGAGGGAAATAATTGAATAACTCATATTCGAGAAGTAAGAAGCGGCTAATGTTTGTAGTTTTGCTTAATAAATGGCTTACATATGATAAAACTATGATTATACGAATTACGTCACTGCATTCATAAATAAGCTCATCTCTTTTTAACTTTGTAATTTCCTAATCTTTCCACAAATTAAAAAAATGCCTTATTTACATGAATGCCAGTGTGTGTGTTTGAACTGTTTAATAGAGGTGTGGATTCGTGATAATGTCGAAGGCTGCAGGCTGTTTTACTGGCGTATTTAAATACATAAACATCAAGAGCCATTTTTAGTCACCAAAACTGCAAAAGGAGTCAAATAAATCAATAACAAATTATGCATTTTCATGGAGGCCGGGCTCTTCACATACACAACAGTGTGTTTCTGTCATATGTGCCATTGGCTCGCCCGGACAGACCAGTGGCCGGCCCTGTAGACTCCCACAGGGCTTTCCTGCAGCTGCTCTAAGGCTCGCTCTGGTTTCTCCCTCAGCGGATGCCGCCAGATAACCATCTGTTTCTAGAGCTCATTTAGCACGTACACGTTCTTGCATATACGCGGCTTGTGCTGCATGTGCACATAGAGGAACACATCTCCACAGTGGCCACAACAGACAGCACCCCCGCATGACAACCGGTGGAGTGCCGGCATCGGTGGCGGACATGAACCTTTCGAGAGACTCAACATGCCAAAAGCCAGCTTAAACCGTCAATTATTTTCCAGTTTCGGGGCAATTTCTTAATTTAGAAATCAGGCATGGGCAACTGAATGGTTGTCAACATAGTCCAAAAATTGTATGTGAAGCACATAAAGATATCATCTTACAGTTAATAGCCAAAAAGGATACCCTTCAATTACCCTGCTAACTCTCCTAAATGACATATTTATATAATATAATTGCAACCAGCAATTATTTTCAGTCCCAATTAATCGGGTGATTTTTTGATCAGACACTGGATTAACGAATGAATACAGTAGTCATCGGGAAGGAATTTAGGACATATTATTTTAGACGTCGTCTCCGATTCTTGGTGATGTCTCACGCTTCCACGGCCTGGTGAACAACGCCAAAGCCATCTGCAGCTGAAGTCAAGGAATTACAGGGGAAAGCATTTTTTCTGGCCTGGGAGATGACGGCCACTGCTGCTGCCTCTTCCTCCGTGGTGGTGGTGTTGTTGTTGTTGTTGTTGTTGTTGTTGCCACCCACCTCCAAACCATCCACTGCTCTTACTCTCCTGTGCTTTCCTCTGCCATCAGCACTAGGCAGGGGGTAAAGTTATATAACGATGCCGAGCGCGAAAGACTCCTTCTCCTCCCCCTCCTGATGTTTTGTCAATCCACAATTTCCCCACCTTGCCGTGCCTCTCCACCCTGATTTTTGCCTCCTTTTGTCGTCATCATCCCCCCTCTTTTACTCCCCCCCTTTTTCCTCCCTCCCTTCCACCCCTGCCGGTCTCTTTGCTGCCTGTCCAGTCCTCCGCTGCCCACTCCTCTCTCCTCCATTTCTACCACATCACAGTTTAAAAACAGTACGAGGACATGGTAACCACCGTCGTGCCTGAATCTTATGAAACCAAACTGTTGTGCTCACAGCTCTGGTGTCAGTGCCACTTAGGGCTGCAGTTGACAATTATCTTCTATCACTCCATTGTGGGAAACATGAACAAAACAATGAAACACACCCAGCAACAACTTTATAGAGCCCAAGATAACATCTTCAAACTGCTTATTTTGTCCGACAAAACGTCCACAGTCCAAATATGTCCAAATCTTGATTTTAATGTGACCCCGAACAAAAGCAGAAAAACCAAGTGAACCACAAACCGACTGCTGCCTGTGTGCTTTCCTTCCAGTCAAAAACCCAAGGCTAGATTCAATATTAGTGCAAAGTTTTTAGTAAGATTCCAGAAAATGGGCAAAAACTAATCGATGCGTTTCAGTGGATATTACGCGCTCGACAACAAAATGTGGCCATTGAAGAAGTAATATGTGCAATGTTGACACTTGTCACAATCAACTGGAGAATCAGTTGGGGGGGGGGGGGGGTAAGGAAAACGCAAATGAGCATTCAAACAAGTATGAAAAAAAGGCTGAAGCAAATCAATAGACAGGCAGGAGTGCATTCGGCACTCATATCTGACCTCATACGGTTTTCCTCTCTATTAAGTACATCTATTCTTATATGAATCTGCTCAGTGGGGCAGAGGGAGCAGAGCTAAGTGAGCCTGATGAGCTCATGGTGTGTGGAAGAAGAAGTTAAAAGTGTCCAAGTTCAGCTCTGCTCTATCTCTGGACGGAGCTGTTGCATAACACCTCCAGCTCATCTCCGGCAGCAGTGCACAGGCTTATCCTGTCCTTCCTCCGCTCATGTCGTGCGTCAGCCGCTGCAGTGGCCTGGACGAGGAGGAAGAGGACGGACGCGTGCGCGCGCACGCGCTGGAGACACTGAGCCGGGGTTTGGCCCGGAGGTTCAGCAGGCAGCCAGAGACGTTAACCCCTTGACCAATTTTGTTGACAGTCGGAAAAGAAAAGGATGTTTCATGGGCAGGGGAGACTTTGTAATTATTTGTATTTAAGTGATGCAAAACTCCCCATAAGCTGGTTTACTTTAGGATTTTCATTTGACTGTACATGTACGTGTCTTTGCTATGTGGCCTTGTGTTTCATTTGATATCATAATGCCTTTAAGTCTTGTCTTATGTACACCTCTTTTTGGAAGATCAACAAACAACAACAATGAAACATGTTAAAAACTGTTTGTCTGTCAAAAAACAGAGTCGTCACCTTGGAAATGATCATCATGGACATTTTTTTTTTCCCCCAATCACTGTCTCCGGCTTAAACACCAGCAGATCAGGGAGATAACTGACACAAAAATGATCATAAGTTCTGCAAATATGGTCAAGCTGAAGTCATTGCCCAAATAACAGCTGGATCCATGGAGCAACAATAAAGATACTAAAGGTATTCAGGGGAACAATTGCGAACTTTATTAAAATAACGCTGTAATGTGACATAAGATTGAAGAAAGAAGGAGGAAGAGACGGAGAGAAGAACAACAACGGGCAAACAGACAATGGGACTGAGCCAACACAGACACAAAAGCAGCGAGGACTAAAAACACAAAGTGTCCGGCACAAAGACGAGCCCTCTAACCGCGCTGCACTGTACCTGTTTGGAGGGAGAAGTCAACCAGACAAAAGTCCACACTTTCCCCTCAGAGCAGCTGGTTTTCCCTCCTGGTGGCAGACGCGCTTGTTGGGGAACACCTGAGATTCCCAACCCAGACAGACACTTTCCCGACCAATAACCGCTGACATTCCTACGTCTCCCAAACACACACACACACACACTTACACAAAAGGCGAAAAGTGAAGTGCCAGCACGGAGCGGAAAAGCCGACTGCTGGCTGCCGCCTGTCCTCGGCACACACAGCCGAGCCTCTGTGCTTTCACTTCTTCCTTCTCCACTTGGTGGTTTCTCCACTGTCAGTGCAGCGATCACGCTTCTCTCTCGTCCCTGCCTTCGGGTTCCTTCTCTCCCCCCACCCCGCCTCTCCTCTCTTCTCTTCTCCTCCCTCCCCGTCCTCCTTGTTTCTTTCTCCCCAATAAAATCCCTTCTCTAAATCAGGGAAAGCCCTGCCTGCCTGAGCGCCGTCTTCCCGAGCCCGAATAGCAGGGCGCTTGCTTTCTATAACCAAAAAACAAAACAAAACAAAGCAGAGCGGCGGCTCAGGCTCCTAATTCCACCACGCAAATAACTCCCTCAGATACATCAACATCAGATTAGCCGCTAACCTACTTGTGGCACACAACCTCCCACGCCCCCACAAAGGCTATTAATACTCATGCATCCGTTCTGTGCATTGATCTTATCTTTGCAGGGCGAGCAGGCAAGTTGTGGATGATTTAGTGAACCTTAATCAGGATATGTGTTGTGCTAGTTATGTCTTAGTCTGTAAATCGATTAGTCGTTCGAAAGACAATTGTTTTTCTGAGAGGCAATTGCCTTATTTGACAAATGTCCATTAAATAACAAGAACGCCAAATATTCTACAGGTCCAGCTTCTCAGGTTTTACATCTATTAGTCCATTAGAAGAAGAGAAATCCTCACTGAGGAACTCAAGCTATATCCCGACAATTAAAGCAAACTTATAAAATCTAAGAAATAGGGACGGCACTCGACTCTGAGAAAAGCAAACTACAACTTCCATGTCAATTTACAAACACAATGTTCTGAGCCTGATTGATGAAGTGCTGCAGAGATGGTGGAGCTGTTTTTCTTTTTTTTTTTGCTTTGTCAATACGGGTTATTGGGTGTTATACTGATGGACCATGATGGCGTTTAAATGTGTAATTTAATTAAGTGAAAGCTTCAGAATTCAGCCTCTCTGCATGTTGGTTTTCATTATTGGGCTTGCTATTCTTCTTTTTACTGATCATGACACACACACACACACACACACACACACAAACATGCACACCCACACGCACACACACACACACACACACACACACAAACAAAACTGCTGCAACACCTGTGCACCCTGCGGCAACTCACCATTTGTCATTTCATTACCAGCATTGCATTTTGCAAGGCACACCTGAACCAGAGCCTGAGTCACACATGAACGCCCTGAAGGTTCCCACAAACTACTTCTGACTCCCTTTTTCAGATTAACACAGCAGAAGCTATATTTATATTAATGTAAATGTGTTTCTGCGCGCGTGTGTATTTGAGTGTGCGTGTGTGTGTGTGGGGGGGGGGGGGGGGTGACACTATAACTGATTACCCATTTTCTTCAGCTAGCAATTTGTTTGTGGAAGGAAGTTGGGGATTGTCATAGCTCAAAATTCCCTAGACTCTCTCCCACCCATAAGACATCATAAGCTCAGATCCCTCCCTTCCCGCTCCCTGCACAACACTAAAGCACACACACACACAATCTGACACACTTCTCATCTCTCCCCATGGCAACAGCAGCTAAAGGAAGAGATGGCCCGTGTTACACAAGAGGATGAGGCTTTGCCAACAGGCAGGCATCCCCTTCTCATCTTCCTCATGCACATACTTTCACCGACTCCATATTAACCCTTCTTACATTTGTCCCCATCACCTTCTTCACTCAAACTCGTCCCTTCCCTCTCTCAGGTGCTCTTTCTCACCTTTCACCCTGGCTCCGGGCCATCCCTATCCTCGAAGCCCAGGTCCCCCCCTTATTTCATTTTCCGTGCCTGTAGAAACACTGCTGCTGCGCGCATGGGTGACCAGCTTTCCGTTTGGAAAAAAAAAAAAGCTATTTTCTACTGACCCGATAGTCAGCTTGACGCAGTTGCCTGATGGAGGCTCAATGTGACCACTTGACCCCGTGTAGGGGAGGGTAATGGAGCACAAGTTTCCCAGCCTAAAGCTTTCTGCAGGGTTCATCAAACTAAATTCCAGACTTTTATGAAATCTTTTAAATACAAGAAAGGTAGATTTGAAGGCCTATTGTCTTCATTGATTTAAAGTATTTGCCATTACTACTTCCGTACTTCCAACGTTGTATTAAAAAGCTGAAAGAATAAATCAATGAATTGTTCTTGATATATTGAGTTATTTTTAAGCAAATGCAGTGAAAGAATTTGATCAATTCTTGACAACATATTGACATTCACTATTGACAATGCACCACCGGTCTTCATGTTTGCCAGTGGGAGCGATGTTTTTTGAAATGTGGAGCTACTGCCTTTGTTTCTGTACACTGATCTCTACTGACAGGTAAAAGAGAGAGTTGCAGTCTGAGCCGAGGGAAATCATGAAATGTTATTTCACCAACTCAGGTGTCAGAACCGGTGTGAACATGAATACATTCACACACACACACACACACACACTCATTTTAACTCTCAGATGCAGCGGTATGCTGTCCCCTAAAGCTCGGCTGTGATAAAAGGAGAGCTGCAGCAAGCCGACGTGGACAAAACGCAGCAGGATCGGGTTTTTTACTGGCTTCGTCTTAGCCCGTTTCATCAAAACGCACCCAGACATCAGCTGTAACAACAGGAGCAATCGTAAACACATAAACGTTTAAAAATGAACATTAGTGCCTAACCAGGCACAAGGGCATATCGGGGAGATATGTGTGGCTCAAATGTATGGTTTTCCGTGTACTCAAGCCTTTCAAGGACCTGTATATCCTCACACCTGAGTGCCACCTGTACCTACTGCCTTCACTCCACCGAGCCGAGTACGGCCGACAACCTCCTGACCCAGCTCTAGACATGTGTGCGAGTGGACAGCATTGTCCATCAGCCTGTGTCAGTCTTGGAAATATTGACCTGACCTCGCTGACCCCGCTCAACCATCATCGTTGTGACTCACTCACCGTTTGGCTTGGCTTTTTCGGTCGATCGTCATTGACCCGCTGGAATCCTCTGGGTCCAGGCAGCCTTGGACCAGAACCCCAACCCAACCCCACCTTTCGTACTGACAGACTGAGGGGCATAGAAGATTCCCCTCCTCCTTCTCCTCATTCCCAAAATATCTTACAAACACACCAACCGCACAGATGAAACAACATATTTGATGGCAACTGGCCCGCACAAACAGTGAGGAAATAATCCAAACAAAGAGCGGAGTTTATGAATGAACAGGCGGGGTTGTTGTTTTTTTTCTTCTTTAGAGGGCCCACAGAGGGAACTTGTTTGCCGACATGGGAAGGGGTCCACAGATTCCAGTAAATCACCCCTAGTCTGGAGTTATATTGCTTCCAGCTCCATTATTCAGCATCCTGCTTTCTGCTGACGGTCAACTGCAGTCTGTGTGTTCCCAGACTTGGCGTGAACCCCCACATGAATGTTTGTATAACTCACAGACTAAGTGCTCGGCAAAAACTTGAACAGAATATTTACTCCGATTCACAATCTTGTAAACGTCAGATGAAATATTCTATATTATTAGAATGCTCTAAGTGTCCTGGCGCTAAATCTGGTGCAAATCATTTTAGGTTCCACATATCGCTGCAAAAACATTGATTTTGTTTTCATACAAAAGTTGGGAAGGTACTAAAGGTGTTCTATTTCAGAAAAAAAGTTCATTTTATGCGTTCATGTAACTATGATCCGAACAAACCATAACCCTTGGTTGTAAGATTTGAAGTTGCCTTTTAGAGGAGACCAGAGTAAAGGTGTAATGTCAACGTATTTAATATCACTATATGAAAAAAGATCCGCCGTAACCTCTCAACCTTACCAACCTGCCATGTTTCCAGACAATCCTTTCAGCAAAAGCTAACGGCCCTTCCATCAGCAGCTATTTATCAACAAACACAGCGGAACATCTTCCCGGCAAGCCACGAAAGGTTTGCTGCAATTTTCTCTAATCACTTGAAATTGCTTGTTGTGCTGCTAAACAGCCCAGCCTTCTTAAACGTGTCTCTCTGAGCTTCTTAGCTTTCCACAGATCACAACGGGGATGGAGGTGGTGGTAGGGGGGCAGCGAGGGGACAAACTCTTATCGAGCGGAGTATTGTTGTGATTTCCAGGAAAGCAAAGTGACGGGTCTTCTGACGGGGTTTGTCAGCTACCGTATCCGCGAGGCCTGACCGTCATTCATCCCCCTGCCTGTTGCACGGGAGAAACACAACCGCACAGCTGCGCTCTCATTGGCCGATGTGCATCTGTGACAGCGACAGCCAATCCCAGAGGAACAGCAAGTGTCACTGTTGATAAATACCGCCCCCAGCCTGACCTTAAGGGCCTACACAGACAACCTCTGCCGGTTTTTCCCCACCCATCTGCCCTCCAGCTCTCTCCTCCATCTCAGCATCTGGTGGGCACAGCAGCAACGGACCCGTCTCTCTGAGTCAAGGACGAGCTCTCCAGAAGCCTCAATGGTATTTTATGATCTTACATTTTTCGAAAAGAAAAACATTACAGTCCCAGAGGTAGGGACGTGTGCAGAATGAAAACGACGACATTGAATTAATTACATACCGAGCTATTATACCTCTGCAGCAAACTGCTCTCATTAATACTAATAGCAGAGTGGATGTGTTCATGAACATAAAGACAGACAGAAGTCAGGCAGCTCCCCAACGACCTAATGAATCAATGCATGATCGGAGCACGGCCCGACCCCGCCAGACGGACTGTGCCTGGAGAAATTATGGGGAGAGAGGGGGAAATCGCAGCGTGGTGTGAATTATGTCCTGGCTAAATCTTCTAAAAGTACCAAATACAGGATAGAAAGGTGGGAAAAAACATATCTGACCCCACCAGATCTAAACTGAAAGCCGCACAAACAGAAAACGACATGCAGCAACCTTTACCCGTTCCACCGTAAAACTTAAAAACCAGACCTGAGGGTGAATTGACAGTATTGGTACCTTTCCTTTTCTCAGGGCCATTTCTTCTATTTCTTTCCACCCTTTTTTTTTTCGCAGCGCGAGTTTGACCTCGGTAAAAGTCAGCTGCTACCAGGCTGCTGAAGTTCTCCAAATGCATTAAATGAAGTCATATAAGTTCAGAAATAGGTGGCTGTGTCATTAAATTAAGTTTTCTATGGCTTTACTAAATTGTTTCCATCCTCCTGTATTTATTCATTTTTTTGTATTATTATCAATCTTAGTTCAACTAGGAAAATCTGAAATCACAAAAAAATTACATAAATTCATCAAAATTGTTGGGTGTAAAAAAATAAAAAAAAATAAAGTGTAAAATGACTGGTGGAAAATTTGTAGGTGTATCAAAAAAAACCTTATGTGCGGTGGAAATTACATTAAGTAATCTTACCGTGCATGAAATATGTGACTTAAACCAAGCTGTACTGCTACAAGCTGGGTAAATGAGCAAAAATGTTGATTTAAATAAATACCACCTGTCCATGACACTGACACAATCCTTATTGGCTCTCGTGGCTTTGCCTGCTCACTTCACTGTTACAAGTTTGTATTTGAAGTTGATTTGAGTCATCTAGATTGGTTTAATTAAACCTGTTATTAAGCATTAATATTTAATTACCCCTTTTTTATTTTACTGGCTCAGACCAGAGAAACACAAAGAGTGGAAAAACTGTAAATTTGGAAATAGACCAACCCAGACAACAGAAGTTTCGTGCATAAGCTTTTGAATTAATTTTCCCCATAAAACGGAGATTGGAGTTTCTCCCACATCACCTATACTATATTTGTATTCAAGGGGAATTCGTGGAATCATTACAACAAGCAAAACCTGCTTCGGTGGCTATATGGGCACCTGACTGATAATTTTTGAATCAATCGTTTAAATTGGTGCCACCAAGAGAGTGTCAAAACGTTAGCCATTCTCCTCATTATTTATTACAATTCAGTCCAACTCTACTATCATTAAAACCTTCACCATCTGTCTTTGTTTCTCTGCCTTAACCATTTTTTTTTAACCAAGAATGCCTTTCTGCCGTTCTTCTCTCCCTTTCTCCACATTCGTAGGAGGTTCCAGCAGTAGGACACAAGGCACAGGCACCTGCAGACCGAGACTCATGCTGCTCTGTTTCCCTGGCAACCCTTACATTGGGCTTTGCTTGTGCAAACCATTAGGCGAATGCCAGCTCTGCTCTGCTCTGTCTCTAGACACATAGACACACACACACACACACACACACACACACACACACACTCACGCAGCTGCACACATACTTTCACAAACAAAGAAAAGCGCCCCCTCACAACCACCTTTTAAATGTTTCCGGCCGATGTTAGCTTCTTTCTTCTTTTAACTTGAGCAACTTTTCCAAAGCTTTATCCATGTATTAATGTTTAACCCCAACTCCAGCAGCCTAAGCCACGTCACATTTTCCCCACAATCATAAAGAGAACCCCCTGGGAATGAGCGGCCCCTGCCTAACAGAGGCAGGTTTTGTTGGGGTATTTCTCTGCAGATGACATACAGTGTATGCTCAGTGTGCATAGGCATTTCCGCCCCCCTCCAACGTGTCATGAGCACATCTCCAAATAATGTGACATCCAGCCTAGGCATGGGTCCCATTTCACCAAGGCAGGGAGAATTTATTTTCCTTTATTCTGGGTCTCTGTGCTGACATTAGCAGAGGCAAATCCTGTGGGCCTCCACCCAGTCGCCCCCACTAGCCCCCCCGCTTCGTAATTCCTGCTCCAACGCCACAGCTCACCTTTGTGAGGTGCCAACATCAATGCAGCTCAACTAAGTTTCCAGGAAGTGGCTCTGCAGGCCGCAAATGTGCACCTGTGGAGGGAATAGGTGTATATGCTTGTGTCTGGGTGTATGTGTGAGTGATGTGCATGTGTTTTGCACGACCGTCTCTCTTCGTTAGCTCCAATTTAACTGGGACTGCCTGAGCCCTTCATGAATGTTTCAGTTTGAAACGTTTAAGCCCAATAATTTCACTGACTGGACAGCAGCCCATGTTACTGACCCCAGAAGTAGCCCATGACATACGCACTGGCGGACCGTCAAACATGCTGCTGTAAACAGACAGGTCATCTGTCTTCAAGGGGATTGTACGTAAAGGGATGTTGGCCAACGGTGTCAGACACACACATCTGCCTAAGACGTGGACATCTGAGCTGTGACAAGTTTTAAAAAAAGGCTTGGCAGGCTGTAATTGAATTATGCCTCGAGTATTTGTAGAACATTTAATCTCGCTGGAAAATACATCACTTCCTTCACAGAGCAATACTAGCAGCACGAGCAGACGAGAAGACTTAACCGACTATGAAACATACAAACACAGATGTACAGTACATGCACACAGCTTAAACACACGCACACAACCATTTCTATGCAGAGGGAGGAACGTGGTGTTAGCTGTGGTATTAGTCACCAACTTCTCATGAAAAGAGAGGGTTTGAAAAACATTCAAACTGAGAGTCTGCATGCACAAGCGCGCGCGCACGCACGCACACACGGTTTTGCGTGAGGTGGGAAGAAAGCTATAGTGGGACTTCAAGAAAACACTGAATTAAGTCAGCCCACCAAGCTACATTCACACAACTGGTTTGCAGTCATTGTTTGACCTGTACAGTGCAATAATTAAAAGGGCCTTGATTAAATGAACAAATACATCGATGGGAAGCCAAAATTCCGCATGAAAAATCAAGAGTGATTAGTTGATGCTCTGATTATTTCCAAAATAGTACTGCTTTGATTTCTAGCCACAAAACAACAAGGTGTGTTAAGTAAAAAGATGCAAAAGTATTTCTCAACTGAATCATACAGTGTATTTCATCTGGTCAAACTATTTTTTTTAACTCGCAGTTTATCATCTATAAAATAAGTAAATCAATCAGAAACCTGAAAGGCAAGTAGAACTGACAAATTGGTTTCCTCCGAACCAGATGTTGCAAGGTGTTGGGGAGGTTCCCCTTCTCGTCATACCATTGTTGTTAGCCTGGGGACTGGTTCATTATAGACTGACCACCGTCCACTTAGCAAGGTGCTTAAAAAATGACATTTGTGAGCTGAACCTCACAATTACACAGAAGCACACGGAAAATGGAAAGTGGGGGCCAGTTCTTGCTCTCCGACTATCCCATTTTCCATCATCAGAAATATATTTCCCTGTGTCTGAACGAAGATCTGCTATGCCGACCATTAAAGCAGGCTCACCGTGTAACAGCACTAAAGTATACACTTTTATTTCCCCATTAAAAAGAAGGAATAGACATTAACCCACACTTCAGGATGGCAAAGTCAGCCTTCTGTTTTCTTTCCACCATATTCAATTTCATTCAGTTAAAATATGGCCATAAAAATTCCTCACTCGATGGTCCCTCCCTGTCCCTGCTCTGCCTCTCTGTCAAAGTGAAAGCTTCTCTGAGGTTACCACCAAGCTAAACAGACATCCCTCAACTAGTTTTAGCCTGTCTGTTGTAGTTACTGTTGCTAAAACCCCGGTTTATTCCTGCCTCTGGGAGAGAAGTTCCCTTTGTGTGAATCTCGCTGCATTCACACACACTGTAATTTGAAGGGATTGTACGGAAACACTGGTTTGGCTGCCTAAGCATGACACAACATGTAAAAATCCATTCGATGAGGCCAGGATGTTAACCCTTTCTCTGCACTTCTCAGGCATTTATATAAGCAAAAAGGTTGTTTTTTTTCCCCAAACAGACCTTAATTACAATAATTTATGACCACAACCCTAGAGCACAATTACAATCAACTAACACTTAAGTCCCCCACTTTTTGTGTAAAGAAATAGAACACTACAATTAATTACTATTCACTTAAAAAGAGGTCAAAACAATTGTTGACATTTGTGTAAAAAGCTGCACGCGCAAAACTAATTTGGCAGAACAATTAAATGTACTTTTCATTGTTTGCATTTTCAGATGAATACCAGACAAACTTCAGTCTGAATGACAGGGGGGAGCTTTTGGACAGGGCCTGTCACTTGCATACTGTATTTATAATCCAGAGAGTTACTGAAGTAGTGGTGTGGTACAGAAGACCACAACCTTTTATGCATATGACCACAAGGCCTTGGAAAAGAGCTGATGTGGGAAGCATCGCAAAACAAAAATCTGACCTTCATTATGAGACACACCGATGAGCTGTGAAGCCCGAAGTGAGGTCTGTCACCACCAGAAGAGCCTGAGTTCAGATTTCAAGCAACAGACAAACAACTGTTTTTCCACTATCCGGCCATTCCTAGGTTAGTGTTCTAGTGCAGTTGTTTCTGACCCTGCATATTCATACTTTGGTTAAGCAATGGTCATACGTATAGTTGATCATTAACAGGAAGCCATGGTCAATTAGTTGCAAATCACTGAAGCAGTAATTGTTGTTCAGAGAGATTAAATAAACACTAAATAAGATCGGAACTGTCTCCGAGAACTTTGCTCCTGTTCGAAGCACAATAAATCCAACTTCTCTCACAAATTGCATTTCCAAACATGAAAATGCGATGAGTTTAATGTAATAACATGCACAAACTCTGTGTTCCCTGCATAAATATCCATTCTGGCACAGTGAGGGATGTTGAGGGAATGGGGAACTCCATCACGGTCTCCCTGCATTGGCTTTATAAGGTAAACATTTTCCACCCTTGTTAAAATGTACCCCGCTTTCACTGCAGTTGTTCACCATTTATCACACAGCATGTTCTCTGCTGAAGCAGGGGGACCAGACCTGTTGGACTTCAGCGCAAGGAGCCTTTTATAAGACAAGAGGAATGCGGAGTCAGTTCTATAAACACTGGCGTTGCTGACATGTCTGGGCATCTTCAGGGGGCACATGGAGGAGCGGGAGAGGAAAAGGCCTCACAGATGGGCGCATGACAAACCTCACATAGCCAGTGAAGGTATCGCCCGGATGACGCCACTTACAGCAAGAACAGAACGAAAAACTCACCACAGACACTACATGCATCAGGAGAGGGAGTAAAACAGCAATTGTCCGAAAGCTGAAGAAAAAGAACATGTTGCTTAATCCCCAAGTTTTAACTCCAGGTCACATTTTGCCATTGCATCTAACCGGGTCACCTATTACACAGCACAAAAGTCTGTGCATCAATAGCTTATATTTAAAGCAGATGGATTTACTTAAGGGTTGTCTAAGCACAAATGTAAAAACAAATCTAATTTACACAAATGTCTCAAGTAGGAAAACAAATAACTATGAATAACAAGTACATTTTCAGTAAACAATGCAATGTGTACTTCTACACGGTCATTGAAATCGGTGTCATTTAAAATGATTAAAAAGGTGGGATATACAATGTTGGGTTATGGCTGTATAATAACAATTTGCATATGCTGTTTCTGACCGTTGCCATGGAAATTGCTGTTCAGAGACATCCGTCTTCTTCCTGTTGCCTCATCCTCGATATTACAGCATAGTGTATATGTTGACTGAGAACCTACAAAGTGCAGACTGTCATAAATAAGTATTCATTAAATAGGTAGTTTATATATAAATCTAAGGAATCCACATCAAGATTATGTTTTTGTTTTTTTTAAGTTGAATATCTTGGGTTTTTCAAATGTATGATACCGATATCAGCCTCAAACATTCAGGGCCTTATATATATATAAATGCGTGAATCTGTTCTTGTACTCTTGTTCTAATGTGAGATTAACACAGATACAATTATCTAAGAGGATGTTTAGATAGTTACAATACAGATAAATACAGATCGGTGGGGATCAAAAAAA
Source organism: Colistium nudipinnis (assembly GCA_016785305.1). Classification (NCBI taxonomy): domain Eukaryota; kingdom Metazoa; phylum Chordata; class Actinopteri; order Pleuronectiformes; family Rhombosoleidae; genus Colistium; species Colistium nudipinnis. The sequence goes on from JAFBJU010000199.1 coordinate 707,910, forward strand.
AAATATATATATACACTCGACTCAGTTTTTATCCATCTGAATTAAAAGGACAGGATTTCATAAGAAAAGTACCAAAACTTTTGAAATAAACTGCTACTGACAGACAGAACAAACAGGAACCAACTTAAACAATAGGCCACATTATTCCGGAGCCGTTAATCCCAGGACGAAAAAATGGTCACCAATATTAAAGTGCCTCTGTGTTAGGGCAGCTAAGAATATGATCCCGCTGAGGACAGAGCAGTTTGTCCTGATTCTAACTCCAGACCAGAGGATGAAAAGGACATATGTGGCTACTCTTTCTTAGCAGATAGACAAACAGACCACCCAGAAAGAACCACATAATACCAGCATCCACATTGAGGATGGCTGCGGTTGCTATCTGGTTATAGACATTACATCAAATTCATAAATATGACTTATGATTACTCCATTCAGAACAATTTAAGTTATGCACAAGCAGAGGCTATAATTTACCTTCTGGTATCTACACCTCCAAAACAAAGTTAATGAAGTACATATATTTGTAATTTCATTACAACAAATACACACTAGTTTATCAGAAAATTATCTTCTTGCTGATTTTTGTGTAGTAATTGTTTATTTAATTTATTTAGATTATAACAATAATCATCCCTCCACAAAATCAAAAGTTTTATTTTATGTTTTTTTTCCCGCGCACCCACCCACCCGTCCAACACACCCGTCCAACACACCCGTCCAACACACCAGAGGCTGTTCACCTTGGAGACCTGTTGCGGATATGGGTATGGCCTAATTTATATTACACCACTGACATCATCCAAATACAGCACAAGATAAAACAGAACAGGTTGAAATTTTACAGTTGATATATTAGCAGGTGCAATTTCTTCGTCGAACAAAGTGTGAAAGGGGTTAAGGCTACATGAACCGCAGATCTTTTTTTCTAAAATGGAAACCCCCGGGGATTGAATAGGTGTCATATACACATAGTAATTAACTCTGAGTCACACATTAAATGTATACAGCTTTGTTTGAATAAAAACCTTTTTTTTTTTTACTAAGCAGTAGAAAAACATTTGACGGAAAGAATTATTAAACAATATTTTAATTTGAGAATGAATATAGATTGGTTTATTATTTAATTTGAGAAAGGCTGTTGCATGATGTTCCCCATACAAAATATAACATTTATATCAAATATAATATCATGTACAAATTGAAACAATAAAAGCTGGGATTGGCGCCAGTTCACCACATGACCCGCAAAGGATAAGCAGTACAGATAATGGATAGTATGAAGCAATCTGAATTTCCAATTTCTCATGTCATACAAACAAAGGTTGGCCTGTTGGTAACAGAGACCAAGTATGCAGCAGTATAATGGAATTGTATAAAAGATAATAATAAATATAGTACAAATGTACCAGATGGGATTTCTGCGACAACCTGCTTGTGGCATCGGTGAGCCTGGCCTGCATCAACAAACAGCTGTCAGTAAAACCTTTCCTCATTTCTCACACCTGACTTTCACAAGCTTAAACAGATTATCAATTTTCCTTTTAATTATGGGTGGTACAGGTGAAGCCTAAACAGACGTACACAATGTGCAATGCACCGGGCAATACTAACGGGCCTTTGCAGTAAGTGCTGTGTTTTGCCGGTGTCCACAGAGAGTGAGTGTGTCTGTGTGAAGGGGAAACCACTGTGTATTCCACCAGAGCCGCTTAGAGACCAGCTGTTTGAGAGAAATAAACAAAGCCACAGAGGAGAGGCACAGGAGTTCCTAACTTCCTGCATTGTTACCCACAAACTGCGTCATAAGATCATTCCTTACGTTGCACGCACGCACGCACGCACGCACGCACACACACACACGACTATATTGACATGGCTGTGTTCGAACGTACAAGGAGCCTACTGCAAAAACTATTTTAAATGAAAACCTTGAGTACAAATAATTGCAACCTGAGAGTACTCAGGTCCCCGGACGGAAAAAAAGGAAAAGAAAAGAACATGGTATGCAGCAGAAGATTCCCCTGTTATTGTGTTTATAGTATGTGATGGTTTGTTATGATTCAGTTTAAAATAAAGCCAGGAACGCGCTCCCGAAGTTGAATCAAAACGAAACAGACTCACACTTCCTTCCTCTCTGCTGTTTGTTTGGATCTGCTCTCTTTGAATCACTTCTACAGTTGCACACCGCTGTCACACGCGTATTAGCTACACTTGTAGAGTAATCCATGTGTACATCTTTTTGGTAATAGGTGATGATCACAATCATGATTGAATCAGCCAGAATTTGGTCATTTGTGGCAGAGTGACACAACCCCTCCTACATCAATTAATTAATCGAAAATAGGCAGAAGGATTATTAATATGCTTCTATTGATATTGATTAAAGAAGAAGAAAATGAAAAAGACCATTCGCCAGCCGCAGCTTCTTATTAAACGAGAGGATTTCCTGTTTCTCATACACTGTTTAAAGCATGAACATCTTTGGGTTTCAGAATTTATGTCAAAACAAGGCAATGACAATGCATTTCAAAATGTCAATGTAGAGCTCTGAAGCTGTGATGGAGACTTTTGTGCTTGGCGGACGATCAAGAATGGAAATAATCATTAATTTTAGCTCTGGTGATAAAACAAAATGATATTTTGCAGTGACGACAAGTAGAATAGTCATAAAGAGGACATCATCACATTATTGTGAGAAATGTCATCGCGACTCATAAAGTTTTGTATCAAGGCTGCAGCTTTGTATCTGGCTGCAGTTTTACAAGCTTGTACTTGTAGCCTCTTACATGCTCCATTTACCCTCTAACACAGTAACCGGCAACAACAGCACGCTGCCTTAAATTCACCTGATAGTCGGCAGCGGTGCAACTGGGTCGGACAAGTGCCCGTTAAAAAAATGTGTCCACCAACAATATATAAAGTGTGACAAGTGAGATGTCAGATGACTGGAAGGGAAAATATTTGTATGGTTTTATTTGTAAACGTCAAACTGCTGCCAAGCCCTGGAGGCATAAAAAGACCCAAGAAGAGGCTTCCCATGAACCAGCCAAAATGAAGAAGACTGAATTAAACACCACCTTTGTATCTGAGCTCAGATTAATTACTGCTCTGTTATTAGGCAAAAGAAATGGACAGTGACTCTTTTAGCTTCAAGCAGAGTGTGTATAAAGCTACTCCCGGGCACAAAAAAAATTATCATGTGATTGATTCATAAGAGTCAAAGGCAGGTTATTTGAGTTGCCAGGAAAGGTCATTCTCCCGAGAAAATTTTAAGCATGCGATTCCATGCAATGCAATTAGCATTTCTTGTCTGATGAAGGAAACGGCTCGAGTGTAGGCCCACAAAGAGAGGTGATGAACAGGGCACAACAGGACATTAAACCACTAAGTTATCAGAGGAAGAGGAAGTGTGCTGGGTACACCCCACAACACACTGAGAGGTTCCACCACAAACATCCAGTTTAAATGTCCAATATCTAAGCAATACGAAAAAAAGGTAGACACGTGGTTACGAAGAAAAGTGAAACAATCACAGAGAGCTCGAAATCACAAAAGAGCCAAGCAACCTATGCAAAACGTGGAGGAAGTAAAAAAAAAAAAAAAGAAAACAGCAGGAGGATGCAAAACAACGCAAAGGGATAAAAGAGACACCATTTGAATTTCTTCTCTCTGAATTAAAAATAATCCTTCCCAGTAAAATGAGTTTTCAAATCCAGTCCTTTTACTCTCACATTCAAAACAATGCCATACCACTGCAGCAGCTGCAGCACTCTTGTCTGCACCGCTACAAACAAGGGAACCATTACAAATAGAATCAAGTCTGATTTGGCTGCTATTTCTCTCTTTCTCTGGTGGGTATTCTAATGAATTGTTCTTAAACGTAATTATTTATGTTGAAAAAAACAGTGCACAGGAAGTGTGATATGATAAATAAACAGGCTGCTCGCAGACATGAGGAAATCTGCTCTGAAGATCAACTGCTGGGGAATGGCAGTGATGCACATTTTCACACCCAGCATGCAACTCTGCACAATCAGAGATCTGTGAACTGCAAACGTCTGTTGCCACGTAAATCTGTCAGTTCTCGACATAACACAAAATCCTTCAAGCCCATTCATGCTCTGTGCCATTATGGAACCGCAGTAAGCTGGACCTTCAGTAGGCTTCCTTTACTTTATGTGCTTCCATCATTATTATTATTATTGCCTTCTATATCTGCCTGTGATGCATTAAGTTGTATCTGTGGTCATTTTTTTTTTAAAAGTGCTTGCCACAAAAGCAGCATAATAATATTGTCCTAATTTTCTTTCAGATCAGACTTATTTCTTACCAAAGTCAAAATAACCACAGCTAAGTGTCAAACCATGCAACAACAGCCTCTGCTGTATGTTAAGAAATGTACATTGCAACCCATTATCATCTGTTTTTATCAATGATCTAGAGAAAAAAAACATCATTCATCAAAGCTAAAAAGATGCCAAAATATAATAGGGTGAGACAAATCATTCTATTATAGATGCAGGTGATGTCTGAAAGTATGTTTTCGTGACTTTTCATGCATACAGCAGCACGAAACATGGCTCAAAGTTAAAGTTACATTGATGCTCTCTCCAATAAGGAGGAGCTGGCTTCAAAAAGGGTTACAGCCATGATGGTATAATGCATACCATCATATTCGTTCAGTGTCACACCAAACCAGACAAAACCATCTCAAGTTATCATTTAACTCAACTACAGTATGTCCAAGTCACCTAAAACAGGGGACTCAATCACTGTACAAAACACAACTAAATAAACTAACCAACAAAAACACGTCATAAACACATGAAAACACATGCTGCAAATACACAACAAACCAACTTCAGAAGTACTTGTTGTTGTTCAAATAAAAACTTTCCTTTCCCAACACCACTAATCAGTAATTGACTTCAGCAAACTTCAAAAGTCACACAGCATTATATAACAAGGGCCTGCTGGTCAGGTTGGTCACTTTTTTGTGTCCATGGAGACAGTCTGAATGTCATCTTAGCGACTTGCTTTAAGAGTCTCCATTTGGTTGTGTCGTGTGTATTTCCAGTGTGTTTGTCAATTTAACTGTTGTGTACATTTGCAGCGCATTTGTTGTTCAAATATAAAAGGCGCTTTCTTAATTTGCTTGTGTTTTGTCTGCATGTGTTTTCTGAGGCTTCAGAGCTTTGAGCTCTCTCAATTTTTTGGAGGTCATCCTTTGTGACAGCTGTAATACTTGGCAAATACTAACAAATTCATTAATTCCCACAGTAAACATGTCGGGAGATGCAATTAACTCATTTTCAGCTGTAATGAATTTCTTCCGTACAGGGCATGTTGCACATTATTTCAGAGACCTCTATATAAAACATATGGAACCTTTAAATTCCAGTCAATTTCCTATAGCCAGCTAACATATAATATGCTTGTTCTCATCTCAATAATAGGGACGTTATTACCTATGTGAGGATAGCTGTATCAACAAAAGAACTTTCAACTTGTAATTTCAACAATGACATCACTTACACCTGCTCCATTATGTACGTCAGCTTTTTGGATTCACACCATTTTAACAAAGCTAATAGAGTCAAACTAACACTATGTTTAATCACCCAATGCTGATTTAACAGGATGCAACAGGAACGTGTAATGTATGCGAGCAATGTGGAAGGACTACAACAACAACTCAATAATGAGGGACCTGAATACATACAAGGAGAACCAGAGCACTACCAAGAGTCATGGGAAAGTTGTTCTTCCCGATAAAAATGATTAGGTCAGTATTTCACCAAGTCGCCGTGTACTTTTTCAAGTATTTACGGATATGACAAGACACGTATGAAGGAAAAATAACACCTTTTCTTTTGTCAAAATAGCAAAAGTCGGGCCAAAGGAGGCAACTGATACACCACAAGTACACCAGCTGACAAAAAGCGCATTTTAAGAAGACATTTCAGAAGACGCATTTCAAAACTCACCTTTCAAATTTTTCGGGTTGTTCTGCTTGGTGCGTGGCATCTTTCCACCTCGGTTCACAGGTGCATCTTGAAGAAAGTGGTGTCTAACACTGGACCTTGAGATGAGCCAACTCCTGAGCCACAGTCTGAATACATCTACAGACAAAACACATGGATATATGGAGTGAGGACCAGCTCAACTTGAACTGCACAGATCAATAAGGCACTATGCAGTGCACATTCTCCCCCTGCTCTCCCTTGGCAGCTGTCTGCGAGTCCAGGACAGAGCCGCTGATTGAGTTTATCCCTCAAACAGGTGCCCCCGCTGGACTTTTCATTAAGGCCCTCGCCTCTCAGAGCTGCTGTGTAATAATGTGCAGTGCGGACTCTAGCTACTGTCTTCTGTCAGTAGGAGGAGGTGAGAATATGTTCTCCCCTTTCAATATAACCTCTGCAGCAGCTGCTATCTGCAAAAAGAGAGAGGTGTAGGATCTGCTGTTGTTTATGGGAAATGCGTGATTGACACAAAGATTGGCTGATATGGAGAGTCTGCTCATTGCTGTGTCGAACGTCAGTGCAGATGACAAACGAGGCAAACAATAAGGTCCTGTGTGTGCCCTGATGAACACTCTGGGCTGTTGGGTAGCCACACAGAGGTTACTATCAGAGAAATCTCCCTGGGGAAGTTAAATCACGGCATAAAGTCAAGAAGAAATCGGCAGCCGTGACACAACCCACCTTTACACAAATTTAATTCAATTTGAATTCATTTGAAACCCATTCATTCAAAATGGCAGATTTCTCTGCAGTTTCATGCAAATGCTGGTTTCGTTGAAGCAACATGAGGCAAAAGAGGTGGGTGCTGAAGTCAAAATCAAACCCACAGAGCTGCAGAAGCTTTTATGAGCTGCCTGTTATACATAAACAACCACAGAGGAAAAAGCAGCTCACCTCTGTACAGAGTAGGCAATATATCACAGTTAGATGTAAAAAATAATGATATTTTTTAAGCTTTCATGTCCTTGCATCATATCCTCAATGTCCCCACAACACCTCTAACCCAGCTGGAGAGGTGCACGTTGCAATGAGCACGCAGTGCTTTAGGATTCAGCCTTTGTTTGCCATCACCAGTATTACATAAGACTTACTACAACTGGATGAGGATATTTGTTTCTCTCCATACGGTTGGTACATGTGGCGGCAGAAGCAATGACATCATCTCACGGTGGATGTCGATGTGCACGGCGCCTGCACCAGGTCTCATGAAATCACACACACACGCGCGCGCGCGCAGGTCGACTTGAAGCCACACGACATAAACATGTAGAGATCCTCACCTGGCGCCCGATTTTGGTGTCAGTACTGCTTCCACGGCTCCGGTGAATTGCAGGAGGAGGGTGGCGTGCACATTTCCCTCTGGCGTGTCTGTCAGTCCGTCTACCAGCCTGTCTGTTTGCTCGTCTGTACTCGCGCGTGTGTGTGCGTGTGTCCGTGTGTCCGTGTGTGCAGATACTTGAGGGAACACCCCGAAACTGACGAGAGAGCTGTGAATCTGCGCTGTAACGCTATGTCCTTCTCCCAGGCAGGCTGGAATGCGCCTCGCAGGTGACTAATGATTTCCGTTTGCACCTGAGGATCGGCCATGGGGCATTATGTGAACGCAGGGGCATCAGTGGAGCCAGGGAACATATAGTAAAAGACTGACAGCGTGATTAATAACAGTGTACAGCATTATTACATATAAAATACAGAGCGATGCAGTGTTTATGTATAAATATCTATTTTTTGTACACGGTCCATGGGAGGTTAACGCCAAGTTCACCGAGTGCAATTAATATAATCATGTAAGATAGAAACAGAAATTATTGGGAATGACGCGCATGCAGTGAAGTCAGCAAAAGCAATGTGAGGGAATAGCGTATTTTTCAGTCTGTTGCAACACGTGAACGCCCTGCGAGAGAGGGCGGGGCCGGGGAAAACCCCCTCACCCTCTGCAACACAGCGCTCCACCGGGACGCTTCCCTGTGTGCAACAAAAAAAATGCGAACGCACAGCCTGCACACATGCGGCTCCACCTCAACACGCAAAATGCAGCGACAGCTCCTTTCCCACACAGTCAATAAACATTTAAAAAAGAGCAGCAACAAAGAGCTTGGCAGCGCTCAAGTTGGCTCCTCGAAGTCCACACAGCGAAAAACAACAACAACGCTGCGCCATATAGACGGCTGGCACACCTGCCTCTAATCACGTGGGCACGCGCGCACACACACACACACACACACACACAGAGCCCCACACCGGAATCACGGAGAGATGATTACGGACGAGAGACACACGGCGGACAGCGATAGCCGCATGTCCGACTCTCTGTGGCTGCAGCGACCCACCGCGAACCCGTATCACCCCTCTCCCGCTGCAAATATGCGCAGGGTAAAGCAACACAAAGTGGATGTAATCATACTCACTGGTGCAGGGTGTCCCGGTTGTAACACACCTTCGGTGTACGGAGGGAGAGAGAGGGGGGAGCGGGGGTGAAGCTGTATATTTTCTCCCTTCACCTTGTCGCTCACTTTCTATTGCAGGAAACAGACAGGCCCACTGACGTCAGCGGGGGTCCCGTCTCCGCCTCCCGGCCACGGGGCGCCCTCTCGCGGCGGAAGGGGGTTCTAGATGGACGGCCACCGCCGGCTCAGCAGCAGTGGCCTGTTGTTCCTCGTGCTGTTGCCGGAGGAAAATAACTCTCTCGTCTTTATGGATGCTCTTTCTTTTTTTTTGGGGGGGGGGGCAAGCTACACCTCTCCGTGCTCCGCGTTGTCCCGCGGCGAGACGGTTGAAAAGAGTCGCCGGCGGTTGGTGAAACACACGGGAGAGCCGCGTGTCGTGTCGATTGTCGAGATCCCCCCTCCCCCCGCGTCTGACCCCCACCTACCCTCTCTTATGCACATAGTTTAGGACTGACGGTTTTCCCGGAGGTTCCTTGTTGTCAGGTCACGTTGTTGTGGCCCTCCGCCGCGGAACGAGCGGGCTTTCCCGTGCACACACAGCCGCGGCGGTACCCAGGGGCCCAAATAACACGGTTGGATCGCTCAGTGACGCGTTGTTCAGCGGCGCTTGCTATGTACAGGGATGCATGAGTTTGTTGACGTTTATGTCCCAATTTAGACTCATTGCCCCCCCTGTTCTTCAGACCAGACATTTTTTTACAATGACAAAAAATGACACCTTGTTCACCCAAGTTCCTGGCCACAACCATTTCTGAAATCCCTGTGTGAAGTTTAAGTATAGGGGATATATTATATACAAAAATATTGTTATAATATTAGCAGTGGGTCCCTGCATCTATACTTATTTCCATTTGAATGTATCCAATGTCAATAAAAAGGTTAAAAGTGACACTGATATAAAATGTAGAAAAATAAGACAGGTGAAAATGTCCCAGAGACGAAAAGGCTGTATTATTGTTACTTAGACAATACAAGCCAACAAAATAAGTTCTCAGTAGAATTGTGATTTATAAAATAGTAGCTCTGATTATAAGGACATAAACGTGTCAAGGTTCACCTGAACTCATGTATGTATGATTAAGAAAATGCTTACATTCCCTAAATACCTATGAAAAGAACTACACAAAATACACCAATTCATTCTCAACTGTGGGCTGAAACTAATTCTGAAAAATGCCTCTATTGATGTCAAGAGAATAACCTTTGTGACTTCACCGTCACTCCCCCCCACAGTTTTAACTCATATTTTCCACAGTAACTTAAGAAGCCATTTAGTCATGAACCTAAGACAAGAAACCCATGAACATGAAGGGGAAGTTCACTTTCGCAAGGTCTCACTACTTAATACAATTTGATGAAACAACGCCACCCCGCACTGGGGCATTTTCCTTGCAACCAACTCGGTCTAAAAAAGGTCTGCGAAACAACTTGAGGAGTTAATGTGTAATTTATTTGTTCTGTGTCATCTACTGTAAGACATTAGCTTTAGAAGACAATGGTTTAACTGCAATGGTTGCGTAGGTGCACAGGTGTTCCAAGCGTTGTTATTTTTTATCCTCTGTTGCCCAAAATAACCACATTGAGCATGACTCGTTCCAGCTATGAGACACCACCAAAGGGAAAAAAGGTCATGCTATTTTTTTCTGATCACGCATCAAGTATTTGTAAAAAATTGTATGTTTTCAACTATTCCGACAGCTATTGGCACTCTAGTTCATAGTTCAGCAATAATACATGAGCAGCAATAGACAAATGTTAGTGTTCTTGAGAAAGAATCACATTATAGTCAGCACAATATCGACTTGCTTTTTATGTTTTACAAAAGGTCCAGGTGCACAGGAATTAGTCCTCTGTACAACAACAGATGACCAAGATTTAAAACTAACGTACTGCCTGAACAGTTTCAGTTTATTTCTAACAAATCAGTAGCTGCAGTTGCAGCGAGAAAAAAAACAGCTGGTGACAGGCGTCGTGTCACCTAAAGAAACTTTACTGCAGCGAGGAAGATCTACCCATTAATAAATGACTGTGTGACAGCCACCCACCATCATATCACAGGCTTCCTGCAGACGGCAGGGAGTGCGACTCCTGGCTCAATCGAGCTTTATGAGTCACCCGTTTCAAATGCAACAGCTTTAAATGGCACATTTAAACAGTGCAAGTTACTTTTTTTCTGTAAGAATGGAAACCAGGTGCTGTCTTTTCACGGCCAGAGATCTGAACATTGCTGCAGCGTTCCCTGTCCGTTTGGGGATGCGTTTGGTATGAATGAATGAGTGAGTGAGTGTATTAGTGAATGAATTATGTCAGCTGCATAAAGCATGTTAAGATGATTCAATTCCTCATATCTCTCAAATGCAAGAAGGAATTTGTCTGACAATTAGGAGTCCTTTAAAATGGCAACTGCATTCACAGAGGCTTCTCACTTTTCTCTGTGACACATTGCTTGCACTGCTGTCTGTACGCCCACGTAAAAATGTTGCTGTTCTTGGTTTTCCAGTGCAAGGAGGCAAGGAGGGGAAGTGTGTGTGATGTGATGTGATGTGAAAACCTCTTTACATAACCACATTTTTTCCTGAGAAGACAGCTTGTATGGTCGGAGCTAACGGATGCCAAGAGTAGACCAATTGTTTATTAATTGAGCCTTCAGCTGCCACCCTGTTGGCCAAAGTCAGTTTGAGCGTGGTTCAAATCAGGGGGTGGGGTTGTTCACTAACCAATGGTCCTTAGGCAAGACATTAAATGACAGTGTCAGTGAGTATAAATGTGTGTTTGTTGTCATAAATAAAATAATTGAAAATAAAAACGAGTCTCACTTCTATATCTAATCTGCATATGAGGCTCCTGCGATGTCTTAAGGGTTCAAATGCTCTCCCCTTCTGCAAATCATGTCTCAAAGGAAAGCCTTTGCTTGGATCCCCTGACATCTCCAAACTCTGCAGTGTCAGTTAAACCTTTATCAGGGTAGCAATATAATCACCGTTTGGTCACAGTAACAAAAGGGGACTTCCTCAACTGCCCCCACAGCAGTGTTAGTAAATGGCAGCGGGGCTATTAATAACCCAGAGTAGATACAGAAAATAACCACAGCTGCCCAGCAGAACTGTCGCCCCGAACAATAGGCGCTTATGTGAGGGGAAGGCTCTGCTGTTTGTATCCATCTCTAACCGATATTCATGGGGGTCCTTGTTCTGTTTTTCTATCTTAGTTTTTTCCCATCATATCAAAAATAGATATTTATTGAATGCGACTGTCCAAAGAAAGACAGTATTCATCAGGGAACGCCTGAGTGTCCTATTTCTCTTGGCACACAATAAGGAGTTTGGATAAAGACTGATGTTGCTGAAGTTTTTATAGGGTGGTGTCCTTTCAACCCCCCCTTTCCCCACCTCCCCTCCATACGCTTCCTACTGCTGATGCCATGCAAGGAACCAGCCATGAAACCATATACAAATGCATTATAATAGTTCTGGCACACATGCTGTCCTGTGGAGATAAGCTCCACCTTATACACACATCACACAGGACAGTTTCCCATTTACATGCTACTTCAGAATCCAGCAGCGGAGTGCAAACAGCCCCATGCCTCTGTATTTCAGGATTTTCAATTAGGGCTGGCAGGCATGGTTGTAAAAGGTAAATTATGAGGCTATAATGTGCCCCCTGCTTTCAGTGTAGTTTCTATTTGTTGTGTTTTTTTTTTTGTTTTTTTTTTTAATCGTCAGTGCAACGAGGCTGCAGAGAAATGGACTGCAGTTTTAATTGTAACTGCAATTTGTGTACATTCTCCACTGCACTGACAAAAGGCAGTGTGTACACGTTGCTGGATGCTTTGTTTACACCGTACCATATGATGTTACATAACTGGGGCTGTTGCCGTGGCAACGCCGAGGCACCCCACCCCCTACCCCCACCCAACCGCCCTTTTTTTCGACACACACAGTATAAACACACACACACTCACTGCGCAGGCACAGGACATTCTCTGGCCACATGACTTGACTGTTTGATTTAACGCCCACTGATACACACCATTAATGAGACGGCCTCGTCCTCTCTGGTGTCCGGAAATGTGGTTCCTAAGAGACATTTTACAGTTGGCTGGAGGGGAAACATCTCCGCAATGATGGCTCACCCTGGTGTTGTTTGATAAACAAATTAAACATTCAACTGATTTTACTCCCTGCACTGAAACAATCTGTTATTTATGGCTGTCCGTCAAAGCATCGCCGGCACAGATGTGATGCGTGCTCTCCGCCCAGGTCATATGTGCGTGTTGTCAGTGGCTGAACGGCAACAGTCTGAGTCAGTTTGCATTACTTAATGCGAGCAATCAGCTCCCCCAGATGAATTTGAGGTCAGGAAGACAGGGTTTGCGCAATAACATAACCGGGCACTCCCCATACAAGAGCTGTCTCTTTGTGTCGAACGGTACAGCTCTGAGGACTCTCTGCTCTCGAAGCCATCTCCAGGCTCTATTCACAGGCCGAGTGACAGCCCATCGAACCACCTTCTGGTCCAGGAGGCACAAGTAGATGCTTCGGGCTGACGCTCTTTCTCTCCGCTGCAACCGTCAGCACACAGATCAATTAAAAGCCACTTTTCTGTCCCTGGACAATTCTTTCTGCCAATCTCCAAGAGATTAACAACTTGCCTCTGCAAAGCCTCTTTTCTATCTTTGCACAATGGCACGCCAGTCCGACTTGTTACTACACTATATTATATTAATTTTCCTCTTTCTCGTCACAAATGCTATTCTTCATAAGGCTTTCCCGGTTAAGTAAACGGTCCACCGTCGGGCTAGGGGCTCTGTGAGGCTGAGTTAAGGCACAGAGTATGCCACGGTATTGAATGCGTCTCTTCCAGATGAAGGCAATAGATGAAAAGTTATGTGTAAAAGATCACCAAGTTATTACAGGGGGGGGGGGGCACAGACCATTATGCCGAAACACATAATCAAACAATATTTGTGGAGACAAATACTCACTCAACACCAAATATGTCAATCTCATGAATGATGACACTTTGTGTTTACCAGAGTCGATGGGATTCTTCCTCTGGTGACCAGTGGTTGACCAATCAACACTGCCTTACACAAAAGGGGCTTGCAGCGAGCGTGGATCGCAAAACACAACATTGCATCTTATGTAAAGGACAAAGTATTGAGGAAAAGATCTGAATGGGTGGAAAAAAATATGACTTTAGTTCCCAGTCAACAATGTTTATCTGAATTTCTCACACGAAAGGAAAAAAAGAAATAAAGCAAGTTGATGTCAGGCCAAGATGGCTTAATCTCCGAATGATCCCTCGTTACATGTGTGCATTATGCATTTACATCTGGTTTGCACGTTTTAGTTCAGAAATAGCACCTCATATGCATGAATAAATAAATAAACAATGAACTCTCAAGGACAATGTTCAGTCTGTGGAGAGCGTCAAAACTTGTCCCAGAGTACACAGCCGGGCACAGATCCAGAGATAATTGTCAATAAAAAAGAGTGAAGGACAGTGTGTATTGTATACGTGTGTGTGCGTGTGTGTGTGCTGGCATGAATGTTAGCCCTCAGAGGGGGAACATCTGACAGTATCCCCACGGTATCCATCATGGCTGTTCAGAGCTGTGCAATGAATTCATGATCAAATCTCAGAGAGCTACAGCTGCCTTTGCTTTACATCCAACACATGCAGCGAAAGGAAAAGTTACGCAAACTTTGTACGATTACGTGCACGTGTAAAATGCGTGGGGAATATGGCTGTTGTTTAGGCCTATTTAAGGAGGTCATTTGTGCAAATCTTCTTGCTTTAAGCTGAAATCCACTCAAGCTGAAGGAACTCTTAAAGGGCCGACTTTAGCACTGTGCAGTATGTGATGTTTAATCAGCTGAGCAGAAGTGGAAAGATGACTTTGTCCAGCGAAAGGTTTTACGCCCTTCAGTAATCCCCTGGTGAGGAAATCACTTTGCCTTGTGCCAGCTCGAAATGCTGTGGTTCCTGGGAAGGAAAAAAACGTACGGCTGAGGTAAACCCTGTTTCTTTGGCCCGTTCGACCTCAGTGGCTCCATCCTGCTCTCAATGCCCTGCAAACTGAAATGGAAAAAAATAAATCATTCCCCTTTCTTCACTGTTCCCTTCTGACCCACATATAGTCCAGGATGGGGGGAAAAAAAATAAAGTATTTTTAAGCCACTCTTTCAAGCTTGGCCAACATCCCTCTTCTTCTCTGGGATTGTGTTGCCCTGTGTTGAGTCACTGCCACACACTCAGTGCCAGTAAATGACCACAGTCCCGGAGAGTTTCCATTCAGCCGGAGACACAGACCTGCAGACCGGGGCACGACGCCGAGCCGGAGCTGTTACGACATCTCGACAGTGGCACCGAGTATGAGGTGGGATGAGGGAGGCCAGAGTGGAATCCTGGACCCTGAAGAAGAGAAGTGTTTCAGGCAGAAGCCTGGTGTTGTGTCAACATTTCCAGTGACGCTGCCACAGAGGGAAAAATCCCTGCTGCTAGGGAGGCCAGGCTCTGCTAATAAGGGAAAAGGCTTTGAGTGTCTGCTTATATAACAATAAATAAATTGCTGTGGAGTGGAGGAGAAAGCAGCAGAAATGCAATACTTACTTTCCAGGGAGGAAACGGTGTACTCTGAAAGAAATCCCTGTAAGAAAAAAAAAAAAAGAAAAAAGACAGAGTTACCACAAGGGACATGTTGTTTTTAAGATTTGCACCAATAAGTCATAAATCAGAATTAGGATGACAGACGAACCTCAGTAGAGTTCACACCTTCACTGTAAAAGACCGTACAATGCTATCCATGATTGTCTAGTTGTTTTAGTAGAACTATAAAAAAAAAAAGTGGGCTGATAAGCAAAATTATATATTTGCCATAAAATGTGAAAAAAAAATCCTTGACCTGCCCCATTAATCTGCATCCACCACCAACACTGCTTGGTAGTTAATTCAGAGTTAAGTTAAGTTTCATAAACTTATAATATATGGTTTATTTTCAGTAAATATAAACTGTTTTAGGTAAGTATCATTTAAAGTATTGTATATATAAGTATATATTAAGAGTTTAAAACATTTTTTGAATTGTGTTTGCTTTGCTTCAGTATTTGATGTGACATCTAGTATGTAGCAATACAGCTTTAAGTTCATTACACTAAATGAAATTGCTTGATAGTACTTCTGAACTTTACACTTGTTTGCACTCTGAATGACTGGAAAACATCTGTGGCTTGGAAAAAAAAAAAAAAAAAAGAAAGAAACGGGTGGTGATCATGTCAGCTGTGTTGTTGCTACTTTTAGACCCTTTTCTGGAAAAGAAAGGGCGCGGGAAACAAAGAAGCACAGTGGTCTTGCTTGGAAAAAAATGCTACATTAGTTTGGGAGGAGGGGAAGAGTTGGTCCATCAGCTGATTTATAGGTTTTGCACACGGCACTTAATAACCTAGTACAGTCTGAGAGCACGGTGTCTGGGGAGCGTCAAAGCAGTAGAATGCCTGAACCAGAAAGCCCAGAGGATTGGGCTGTTGAGGGAACCTCCGGAATTCACTCTATCGATCCTGTAATTGTTCTTGGAGAGCAGGGAAGTGAGATCGCACGTTGTGTGATATGTTACAGCTGACACTGGGAGAGAGGCGGTGTACGCCCATGAATACCAGCCCATAACAGCCACCCACGCAGAATCTCCAATTCACTTAACATGCCCGGTTAACTCCTAGATTTGACAACATTAGGAGAGGAGGCCCAGCATACAGGCCCATGTCTCTTCTGTGGAAACAACAAATATACAGGTTAATTAAGAAATATAAAGCTTCGACTGATTTTAAAGCTGGTAGTGCATCTCATTGTATTTACATTTTTTTTTAATGCGTTTTAGATTTATTGTTTTGGTTTATCTAGTTTTGCTTTGGTTTTTCATACCACTCCTGATATTAAGAGGAAATGAAAGACCTGTTATGCCATACACGAAATTATTGACGTATTATTATTATTTGTCAATTATTATTATTATTGACATTATGACATATTAACACATTATTTTGTGAATTTTCTTTATTGACTATTAAAAGTGTCCCTCTGGTTATCCAATCAAACATCTGTTCAAGGCTTTTCATAAGTGAAGCAATATTTCCTAATCTTCACTGGTAATAAATCACAAGTCCAATCTGAACACTCTGTGGAGTGGAAACTTGGTATTTTAAGTAGCTGAAATTATATTAGCCGCAATCAAAACCAAATGCAGACATGCCCCTGGAGCTACTCCCTCATATCTTCATTGCTCTCTTGATACTACTGCAGGAGCACTTCTGGCTTTTTTTTTTTTTTTTGCTTTCAATTCTATCAGCAGTATTATACTGTGTTTTCTCAGTGAAAAATGTAATTGCTTTAGGATTCTACAGAATGAATGTCGGGTCATGTGAACAGTATAGCACACAGGCTTTAGCTTGGGGCCCTTGGAGCCAGCTGCAGTGGAGATTCATACAGTGGTTATTAGGTTTTCAGCTCTTGTGTGCCCCCTGTGGACAAAACAGAAACATACAGTTATATTTTTTACGGTGGACACGAACACAACCCCAAATATATGCTGGGTGTATGGAGAACTTGTTGCGATAATCAAGTTTAAGAAATCAACTCTAAATCAGATAATAACACCTTGTTATCTCTCAAATGGGCCATCCCCCCCCCATGCAGCTTTTAAAATAATATAACTTGAATTCAATCTGGTATAGTCACATTAAAGAAACACTATCCTCTTCCTTACTCCTGGGATATGTTTTCCTTCACATCCTCCTGCTCCCACTTCTGCTCTACCGCTTCGACAAGATCTGATCTTTCGCCTCACTTTCTGTCATCTTTGATAACTGCTCTGTGAAGCCCCGGGGTCGTCTGTCACTTTACTCTCAACAACATAACTTAGCAGCAGACTTCGTTGGATCCTCAAGGTTATTCAGGCACAGTCGTGCATCAGATTCAACCCAAACCACTGCTGATGCGTTTTGGGGCTCGCTCGGGTATAAGAGCAACCCCTCAGCTGAGTCCCACATGGATGAATTATGCATGCCTCGCCTCACACCTCCCACGCTCCAGCTTACGTAATGTCAACCACGCGTGGAGAAGCGTATGCGTATACGTGTGTATATGTGGATGTATTTATATCCAGACTGGGATTGAGGGAAGGGTGACTCATTCTCTTTGCTCTTTATTTTTACCCCACGATCTGCCCACCCACCCACTATCTATTTATAAGACAAAGCAGAAGGAGAAAAATGACAAAATATCTTAGTTTAGACATTTCCCAATTGTACAATGTTGTTATAATATCATGGCGTCTTCATTATTTTCTCGTATAATTGTGTAAAACAAAAAAAAAAGGTTAATCAGCCACCTATAGATAAGAAATCCTCCCGTACCAACAAAATGCATTCAGACACTTCTATAATTATTTTTCCCTCATTAAAGACTGAATGAACTCTGCGATTGTGTCATCTATTGTTTTCTCGCCTTCCCAGGATCTGCTATGTAAATATAAAACCCCCCCAAAAACAAAACTTAAATCAGTCCATAGCTAAATATGTTCCTTTACATATTGGGCTCTTTCAAACAAA
Source organism: Colistium nudipinnis (assembly GCA_016785305.1). NCBI lineage: Eukaryota > Metazoa > Chordata > Actinopteri > Pleuronectiformes > Rhombosoleidae > Colistium > Colistium nudipinnis. The sequence continues at coordinate 725,988 of JAFBJU010000199.1, forward strand.
GATGTGGGAAAGAGGGAAACTGCATTGCATTCACTTCACAACTTTAAGAAACCAATGTGTCCGACTAATGTTTCAATGACTAAATGTGCAAAATAAAAGCTAAATTGGTCAAATGATCAACCTCCAATACAAAGAATATGCTCAATTACAAAATAAATGAAGCTTCCACATCCACTCTTAAACCAAACATGTCGTTAAAGTTAATTTGTACAGCAGAGAACTGAACATTTCTATATGACATACAGTATACACTTCGTCTGCTGAGGAAATTGCGGTTGAAAGCTCCAGAACAGCCACTAATGGACCTTTAACACCACGCGTTCCGTCATCCTCCGGATTCATCTTTGAACTGGTGCACACGCAGTATGTGCTCTTGGGGATTTGTCTCATAACATCGTAAACATATGTCCCTCTCAATATAATATTTCCAACACTGACATACATCTCTTTTCAAAATTTCTCTTGAGGTTCCCTTCTCTGAGGATACAACATTAGTCGACCTATAATAGACATACAGTGAGAGTGTGGGACTATATATGCGACAACTTGATGGATTCAGTCATTGCACAGCTACTTTGAAAGAGTGGTTAACCCAGCAAACCGGAAATGAAGTATACTCCATCCCCGGCCTACTGCCTCTGACAAGAAGTGATCAGATCTGGCGCATATAGTCACTTTTTAACGCAACTGCCATCGGCACAAATCCATTGGTGAGTTGTATTACGTAATGCTACCTGAAGTCCCTCATTTGGCATCCGTGAACCTGCAGGCTGAGCTCACACCTGAAAGAGCATCACATTCCTGCTCAGTGCCACTGCGATAATGGCCATTTACTTCCGAACCAACACAGGCAGAAAGGTCAGTGTCCCGGCCAGCAGACTGAGAGTAATGACCAGGATAAAAGTGTCCTGCATCTTCCACTAACCAAGGGAGAAAACGTCACGGGTTGGCAAACGGAGACCAAATCGGCGGCGACATCTCAGTGGTGGCTTGCTGAGCAACACCGACCCAGTGTGCTCAATCCAAAAGTCAACACCCGACAGGAAGTAGGAAGTTTAGGAAGGTCCAGGTCCTGAGCAATGGGGGTCCAACATTGTTTTTTTATCTTAGAGAACATCATCCTTTGTGTCTGTGTCATTTCTTTCATACCTGTATATGTCACATGCACACATACAGATGTGAGGCCAGATGTGTGGACACAGGGGTGCCCAGGAATAAACAAAACAATGGCAAAGAGATGCAGAACAACTACAGATTCCCCCTGACGAAAATGACACACAACAACCACAGCGATACACAAAACCTCCCTGAAGAGACGCAAAACCACTAAAAACCGAGATTCAGAACAACCAAAACAATCCCATAGAGATGCACCAAAAAGACCATAGATATCCTAAATTGCATTTGGTGTTTTTCAATTCCTGAGATCTTTGCTTTTTCTACATGACCTCCTAAAACTATGCTCAAGTGCAACCACTAATTCAAAAGTTTCAAAAGCCACCCCTGGTGTTACATAACTGTTCTTGGTGGTATGTCAGGTTAACATAGTCGTCCTGAAGAGCAGGAACGACTAGCGTTTTTATCGTGGAAATCCATTATAGATGAGGACGGAGCTTGTTTTTAGAACAGCAGGGTTCAAGGAACCAGTAGCTCTGCAGTTACCTAAGTTACCCAGTTAACTAAAGTGATGACATTACATAACCGAGTGGATGAAGCAGGAAATCCTTGAGCTTTGAGCCTTAAAAGCATCCAGTGAACTCAACATGCAGCATTATGCTATCTCTGTTGTGAGACACTGTATAAAATGTATCGTCCTCAAAGACACGTTGCATCACTGATACAGATTCTCATCACTACACCAAATCTCTGTCGTCCATGTGAAAAGAAAAGGGAAACCATAGCTAATCTCGAAGGAAAGGACATCAAATACTCTTTGGAGCAGTTATAACAAGGAGGGATGACATTCCTGTGGATTTGAGTATTGTTAGCTGCAAAAGAGAGGTTGGTTCAGTTTAAGCACCATGACAAAATAAGTCAGACTTTGAGAAGGTTTTACACTTCATGTATCCTGCAGCTCCTTGGTGCTGCTGCAATTAATCATGGCGTTTCTCTTCTGATCCTTTCAGACTAAGCAGACTGGGATTTCTGATATTTGTGCAGAAGTAAACAATAATGTGTATTTACTTGACTTTGCTGACATATATCATGTCCTGCTGTATGTTTTGTCACTTTCATAGTCAAGGATTAACATCCTTACAGAGTTTTCTTTGAGGGCTTAGTTTTCTTCTCTGGGTCTCTAGAAGAATTCTTTCTTTCCACTTTGGCAAGATAAATAAGTATTTGTCAACAAACTTCTTTTCTGAAGACACGTTTCATATTGATAAAACAGTTACATTGAAAAGATTCAGTGTGTAGTTTCATAATCCATCTTTGGCTTTCCTCGGGATTCAAATACAGCCCAGAGACGTGCAGTTCAGGTGAACTAGCCCCTCTCAAATTGCCAGTAATTATAAGTGTGAGTGTGAATGGTTGTCCGACTACAGGTGACGGACTGTCCAGGTGTACAGCACCTGCAGAGGTTAAGTGATAAATAATTAGCCGTCAGTGAAATGGCGTGCGTGGTTAATTTTCTTTGCCTAAATAATTCTGAATAAAAACACTATTCTTCTCAAATTCAATGTTCATGTACCTGCAGGTTGTGCCACAGCTATGCGAGCGTGCTGCCTCGGCTTTAGAGGCAGGCCATCACTCCCACTGCGACACAGGTGAATATGAGGCTAATGCTTCAATTTACAGGGGATCATCACAGCTTGGATCAGATATTGACTGGCTAAATGAGTGATGGGCTCTCTGACTCAGGCGTCAGTCCCAGCGGCTCAGAGGATGAATCATTGTGGGGATCCCAGAGGACGATGGCAGCCAGAGAGAGAGAAAGGAATGGGATGCTGCCCTCTTGTGGCATTTATAGGGAACAGCATTTGCAAAAGCACCGGTGAAGCTACCGAGCATGAAGAAAATCATTACAAAGAAGTACAGTGTGAGTGTTTATCGTTTCTATACATTCTTCCCTTCCCTTCTTCAAATATATTTGTTGGAACAGCTATGTCTTGTGAAATATGTATAAAGATGATGTAATAGGCCAAATGATCGGAGGGGTTCTGGTGAGCACATGGCACCTCTTATTTAGATTTTTTCCTAGATTTCTACACATTCATCAACCAGAGAATGAGGGGAGTTGGCTGATGTTTGTCATTGCAGTGTCCCTTGCACGCGACCCCTGTTGCCGGAGACAAAAGTGTCTCATCATAAACTAATCATCAACAAAGGAGGGACGCAGCGATGGGGGGTCCTCATTGTTCTTGCCGTTGAGGAGACATAGAGGCGTGCAGGGCAGCTTCTTAACAGAACAATGGAGGCATATATTGTTTTTCCACCTCCTCATCATTTAGTTTAAAAGCATCACCAGACACTGGATGAAGTGATTTCCAAAGTTTCAATGATGCCATGATGTTAACATATATTAAAAAAATATATATAAAAATGTCCTGTAAATAATTTAATTTAATAAATAAAATAACAAAAAAATATTATTACCTGATGTAGAGTAAAACATATTTCTAATGTATAATCAGGCCAAGAAAACTAGTCTTACTAGATAGTAGGAGGTAAACTAATAGATAAACTGGTAAAAACCATTGTTAAACTCCATTTATTTCAACATCTGTTCCACATAGCTCAGACTCAGGGTCAATTTTTTTTTACCTTTGAATAAACTTCACAAAATAATCTCAGATCTACTCAATCATCAAATTTAAGTTTTCACTTAGATTTCTATTTAGCTATCAACATCACACACGTTTAACAATTCAAATTTAAATTTTCTAGACCTAATTTGTTTCCGAGCTACTAAAACCTACTGCTCAGCTCATTACTCGCGCTTGGACAGTTTGACTTCTTCCCCTTCATCAACACAGCACTGAGCCATAAAAAAAAACAACAACTTTCTGGTACATATCTTGCGTTTTCAGTGGCCTAAGGTTTTCACCGTTTGGCGCAACTTAGCACGACAGGTTAGTTTAGCTTCAGTTTAGCTTTAGCTATCCAGCTTCTATGCATGTTAGCTAACGTTAGCGATTTGCCTTCTTATCTGTAGACACATCTTTAAGTTAGACGTCGAGCAAAAGTATTTTACTGACAAGCTGCAGCCACAATGATGAATAATCCATTTCGCGACTCTTTTAATGTCCTTAGTTTATCTTACGTTTGAAATCTGGAAGTGACGTCTTGGTTTGTTGTGGTGTTCTACCGTAAAGTGTAGAGTAGAGTTTCCTTAAGTGTTGAAATGTATGCGCACGGCGGGTGTGTATATGGCATGGTAGTATGTCCTCTTTTTTAGTAGAATGCGCTTTTTTTTTTCTTTATATCCCAATCATTTAATAACAATAATCCCTAACAATTTCCTTCAAGATAAATAAAGTACTGTCTTATCTTATCTGAACACCATCACATGTAACCAGTTACTTCCCAAGCATGCACATCACTTATAATGAAATGTAAACCACACAAATTTAAGCCTGTACTACTACAGCCTGCTGAATGTTGAAAAATGTTATATGAAACTGTTGTTTCGGCTGAATCAGTGTGAAAGATCTCTGTGAAAGTACATGAAAAACCTATATTTAGAGTGACTGGAAAACTATAAAGGAACTCAAGTACATTTTTGTCATTCTTTTGCCTGGAAAATACACTTCACGTCCTGACCCAGACTTCAGTGTGTTGACACTGTAGGAGAATATGTCCCGTGTTTCGGGCATTACAATATGGGGAGGTCAGGACGGAGGATCTCGCTCAAAGTAAACCTAGACAGAGATCACAGCTTCCTCCAGATGGCTGGCGCTGCTCAGACAGCGGGCTGGAACTGTGATGGAGACTGGCCTTCGTGGACTGTTTGTCTGCTGTCTGTGCTTTATATACTGTACATTATGAGCAAGTGGAGTCAAGTCAGCGAGCACAAAGGCTCAGGTCAATAACGCGAAGTGATCTTCTGGGTCAAAAGACTTGGCCTGCCTCCAGTCATTGTTGAAGGGGTGCTTTTTCTTTAAAAAGAGCATGCAATCCCCTTGTCTGCACTCACGCTCAGCTCTTGAGTATTTCCTGTGAAGGAAACAATAAGACAATAGCAGCGAGTGGCTCAGCGGTCAGCATGAAGGGGCCATTCTCAGAGGGGAGGAGTTTTGGCCTTTATGATGAAATATTTTCCTATGCAAAGTAACTATGAGATGCTGTAAACAATGCAATACCTAAAATACGGGATATTTGGATAAACTGTGAAGGTTTTCCTCTTGCCTCATGTTTAAAGAGCTTCTATCATAACAGCTGAGCTACAAAGACCATCTTCATCTTCATGATACGGAATATATATTATACATATTTGCCTCTCCAGGCCTCAAAGCAGCACACTTTATGAAGGGGTATTTATGAAAGGTACTGGATATCCTAAATAATATATATATATTTATTTATATTAAAGGTGATTCATTATATATAATATATATATATATATATTATTTATAATGAATCACCTTTAATAGAGGTAAACAGATATCGCAGGTCTCACACAAAGCAACTAGGCCAAGCAAAGTCTGGCAAAACCTATAGGCCCCCAGAACCAATAATTTCTTGTTATTTTTTGGGTGGTAATGGGTTAATGTAATGTACAGTACACACAAATGCATGTTTGGCAAACATTCATCAAATGCAGATGAATACCACTACCACATTATGAAACCCTTCCTGCCCTCATATCGCTGCCGCTGAGCCCTTACCAGCCCTGCTCAGCCTCTCTCTCTTATTGCTTATAACTCTACTGTCCACAGCTGCTGTGGAATGGAAACCACAAGGTCAGTCACAGCCTCTGTTCTCCACCATTAAAGAATAACATAACAAAAAACAGAGTGATAACAACTCTGGACCTTTGTCCCTTTGAATCCACAAGCATGCTGATTAAATTCCACCGACGTTATTCATAGGCTGCCCTCCGCCCCCTCTGCGCATTATAAACACATTACACTCAGCAGCATGAGACAGTTGACTGACTTGAGCGGTTAAATCCTTTCAAGCCAGTCGGAAGAAAGCACCTCACACGGCTGGGCTAGCATCAAAATGTCAGATCAGATATGAGGCGAAAGAATTGTGTTTTGTTCAGTCATGGAGTCATGGGCACAATCAAACTGCTTGCGGAGGTCCTGCCCCTGTCCTTACAATGATGAGGCATCACGTAGTGGAGGCTTTTTTTGGGTATCATACCACCAAAAGAAAAACAGCCAATTTCCTCACTCCCCCCGGAGCAGACAAAACACAACTTTTGCCACTCCAAAAATGGTCGCTGCAGGAGTGCACGTACCCACCGGTGAAGTGGCTCGATCGCGGCCGCGCCAAGAGGGCCGCACCAGCGTGGCGTCGTCGCGAGGATCTCCGTCTGCCCCGGTGACACCAGGAGACGCCTCTGAACCCAAGGACAATAGAAGCAGAGACACAGTGAATAATAATGCCTTCACAAACTGGGATTTGTGTGCCAGTTCCCTCCTTCACAGAGGGTGAACACAACGGTAGCCGATACAAATGAGCTTGATCCTTTAAGATTTACAATCCAGCAGCCAAATTGGTTGATTACACAATGCATCATTTGTGAACATATGTAAAGTATAGATACTACACTGATCTGATCTTCAAAACAGGACACAGATTTAGACTTCTCTGCCCCTATATCAAAGCCGGTTAATGGTTGTTATGTTGTGACTGGAATATAGTGAAATAAAAGTACAAATTGTTATAAAAAATACATACAATTACTCAACTTCGGAAAAGGCACGTAAAAAAACATATAATTTGATCATAATTACACTTAGTAATGTAGAAGCGCTTTATCTGAACAAGCACTCCAGAGCCAGTACACGCTCTCAGGCACAGGACTGATTCTTCCTCCTTGTTTTGCGTAAACTAAACTGGGAGAACTTTGTCTGTCAACGATTGAGGCATTTCCAATGTCTTTTCCCCTATAAGTAATGACTGGAAACGAAGGAGGTGAGGTTCAGAGGAAAAAAAAAAAACATGAAGGAGAAAGTGAAAAAAAGCAGCAAGAAAGTATGAGTGATGGTAGACCATAGGGGCACACAGGCAGCGGCTGGACGAAGAAGGAACTGACAAAGGGCAAAGGCAAGACTTGTGACCGTTAGACCGCTCCTGTGTGAGACTGATGCAGAAAGTGAGAGAACAGTCCAGGTCAGGCAGTAAATAAAGGGAAACAGAAGTGCTGAATGCTTATGCTTCAAAAGTTTTTTTTATATCAACTTACTGTTGAGTATGTACAGGAGGACAATTTGTACATAATAGGCAATGGTTATAAATATCAGCGGTTTGGTTGGTACAAAATTAAAAAAGAACATATTGTACACTATGCACAAGTGCCACTTAGGGTCTCGTACAACATTGTCCCTTGTGGGATTGTCCGTATAGTCCATTCACACATTATCTGAGCTGCACTGCACATGCAAACACAGCGGGTACGCAGTACGTGTCTGGGTGGAACATGTGGCCTTTAGACAACAGTGGACCGAGGGGGGCAGCGTTAGTTATGAGCCCATGAAGGAGCCAGTTTATCGGGCTAGGCGTCTCTCTGCAGGGCGATGGCATTTCGAAAAGTCTACAGGGTATTGTTAGTTTGCTGGGTGTCTGCTTAGATGTGGCAATACACACACACACACACACAGTGGCTGAATCACAGAAACCAAGAGCAAATAAAAAAAACACAATATTCTTCACGACCAGTTATGGTTTCACAGAGTGAAAATAAAAATATTATCCAGTGGTTAGTTTGTTCACGTCGGCTGTTGGTTATACGTTTATTAGACTGTGGCTATATACAGCTGACGATGTACAGCAAGCGCACTGACCTGACAGCTTCGGTGCAGTTCTTGCGCTTTCCCCACACATTTTTGACACTTTAGGGGTCTGCTAAAGAATGTGCACAACCCCCCTCCATTAAGAAAAGCAAACAAATGAATTTTACTCCTCTCATGCACAACCACACAGGCCGACACCGAATACAGCAGGAAACCTCACGGGATCCACACGCACACACAAAACATGCAACAGCTGCCCCACAGAGAGATCACTGCGGTAACAGCAGGTGAGTCATCAGCAGAAAACTCACATTTGGTCCCTGAAAATTGAGCTATAACATTCACAGCGGGTGGCTATGGACAATGTGCAGTATTCAGTGGATTAAAAATGGGGCTTCAGATGAATATTACATTTTCCAAATATGAATTTCACACAATTCCTTAGGGAATTTCGAGAATAAACCACTGGGCAGCAACATCCACAATCATCTCTCAGGAGCCTGATGCCACTGCATTCCTGTGCAATATTGCCCTCTTGTGTGTTAAAGTGGATACTGAAGGTGAGCTGTGTCAGTTACATAACTCAAACACATACACAACATTTACCTTCAGAGGCTCACAGCATACACTCACAACCTTCACAAGAAAAACCTAGATATATATATATATTTTTTTGTCAAACTCACATCAACTGTGGTTTTAGAAACTTTCACCACAAGTCCGGCGGCTCTTTGATACCCAAGCCAATGTGCAAATGTTTCTTAAACAGAATAAAAGAAAGAAATGTTGGCTGTGATATCAATTAAAAGAGACGCGATAATAAATAACGCTAAAATGTGAGTGATACTTTGGCATTACAACCTAACTCCTCTAGCCCTGGGATAAGTGCTATGTACAAAGGACTCTGCTTGGATTTAAGGGCCAATTAATCGAATCCGTTTCTTTATATTGTTCAATAATGACAGTGAAGAACTCAGTTAGTACATTGGTTTCAAGCACATTCTTCATATACGATCCTTCTATATGAAACTAAAATCTCAACCAAAAAGAATGATGAGAGTCGTCCCCGTGCCTAGTAACTGCGAATACTGGATTGGGTCAAACCAGAGTCGTAATATCGCACATTGTGCTGAAATCAAGGCAGATTCAATTAAATGCAATATGCAAAGTTAAACTTAAGGAACATGGGTTAATAGAAAAACACAACGTACGGAGGGAGCCATAGAAAAATGGCGATCTGGGCAGCAGAATCTGTCTGACCTTCTCCAAGGACGGGAGGCTTTCCTTGGGGGAATACCTAGAGTAGTTACTACGGCTGGTGAAGAAGATTCTGGAGCTCCAACGCTATCGCAGAAAATCTTCACACGCACTGGCAGACAGAATTATTCCTCGGAAATCATGTCAGAGCTGAATCTCGAGCAGCGAACTGCCTTATTAATAAAAAGAAATCAATCGATACACTTCTTTCCTTAACCCTGATTAGGAGAATCTGTATTTTGATCAAAGCAGACCTGAATTACACCTGCTGAAGACAACTTTTCCGCGACCAGTGTTCATCCGAGTCTTTCTCTCATTGCTCAAACAGATATTTCAACACAGGGAAACACGATTGTTTGTTTCCTGGTCGTTAGATGGGAAGAATGGTGGCACTCTGTGTGTCTGTGCAGTAAAAATGAAGCTGGGATTGGGAGGCAGTTAGTTTTGCCAAGCATACAAACTGGAAACAGCTATCCTGGCTTTGTCGGGAGTAAATTCACCCGCCGGCTCCTCTTCTCAACGGTTTACAATTTTAGAGCTGCAATGATTAGCCATTAATCAACAGAAAATGTATTTGCAAGTCTTTTGATCAAATCATTATCATCAATGATCATTGTTCATTATTTATCCAATGTGTAGATTTGATGTTTTGCCAGTCATGATACTGATAAAAAAATGTTTGCATATTAATCGGAAGAAATCACCTCTGCTCTGACAAACTGTGACTGGGATAAGAAATTAAGAATATTTAGAAGCTGGACACTTTACATTGTGTAAAGTGAACAGTGATTGTATGTAATGGAATATCGAGGCACTTACGTACAGTGTCAAACAATGAAAGTCATTTTAGATACATTGTCGTACAGCATACGACATGATCATTAGTGAGCTTTTCAGGGGGTGGTGGGTGCATGATGTAAACTGACCTTTCCAGTTTTCACTAAGGCTTCATACTACAGGTTTTTCAAATCTTAACTACAGGAGACCTCAACCTCCTGGACTGTTGTGGGTTTCTGGTCAATATTTAAACAGATATTAAGTCATTCAGTCTTACTGATTCAGTGACTAATATGATGCCTGTAAAACTCACACACCGCAAGATCATATTGACAGGCTGGTCTCAAATCGGGAACTCCTCCCTGGTTATCAGGAAGGGCAAATATGAGCCATTTTTACTGCACAGAAATGAGGTTTCCCAAAATGTCTCCACTTGGTGATTGGCACAAAACGAATCAAATATTTCGACACGATGCATCAAACAAAGCACCGATGCTGGTTTTCTCCTCCACCACCACTGATTTCACAGCCCTGGCTGAGGCAAAGAGCGTTTCCAACATTCACAAAGTTTCCAAATACAAAGCTGCATGTTGCCCGTGAGTTGGAATGTTGCAGCTTCGAAACCTTATGAGGAAATAATCTGTGTTTGAACACTGTGAAAATCTTAAGGTGAGGCAGATATTTCACTCCGATGAAGAGGGTGTTTTTGCTGATGAACACTGTCGGGTTGCCACTTCCTATACACACCTAGTTGCTTCACTTTTGTTCTCACCCTGACCATGAGATCGGGGTCCGCCCTGTTGTTGCTTTGTTTAAAAAAAAAAAAACGTTTCTTTTCACGCAAGTTCAACAGAAAGCCTTCATATGTCAGTGGCCGTGGAGGCATCTGGAGGTCCCGGACAAGGCCGTTGGCACAAAGAAGTGGCTTAACTCTGGAAAACACCCGGAACATGGCTTTCAAGTCCAGAGGCTGAGGATGGCACCATCTCCGCCTGCTGCATGCAGCTCTTTGACATGAATACAACCAGCCTGCATTAAGTTACTTCCAAATTGCAGAGGGATAGTGGCAGCAACCAAACCTGGACACAGGGGGGCGCTCTGTCCTGCATCTGGCCCTAAATGTCCAGAGCCTTTCTGCCCTGTAAGTCTGAAATTGGCTGGATTCCTCAGTGCCTGTCTTTCAACTCGTTTCAAGGAGTTTTCTTCACAGAGTGGCCAGGATGCGTGAGAAGGATATGACGACGGAAAGGCTTGTCTGACCCACACCGAGCACCAGAGCCTCCAGCGGTGCCATGTCCTTCCCTGCCACACGGTAAACACCTGCCACCGCCGCACCTGAGGGGTAAAAAAAACACACACACACACACACACACACACACACACATCAGCAGCGTTAACATCCTCCCCTGATAACAATAATAATGTACCCAGTACGTAGGTAGATTACGTATGAATAACGTCACTCTTCTTTACTCCTTTTGATTACAGTCCTTTTGATTTGATTACATGGTCTCCTTAAAAAGGAACACTATTCAATGAGATACCGAAGCAAAGCTGACATAGCTGTTAGCATGATATATTATGCCCAAAAAGCGAACAGAGATCGAATTTGCAGAAATCAAGCATTAAAATAATGAATCATTGGCATTAAGTTTTCATCACTTTGCACTTTTGTTTATTACTGCGGTTGAAGGCATGAAACCCCACTTTTGAATGGTCCAATAAAAAGCTGCAGAATGCCCCTACATGGTCTCACTCTCTTGAAATAAAGAATCAAATAAATAGTTGAGATTTGAAACGATAGGTGTCCGTGAGCTTTAAAGCCGGAAAGCTAAACATTTCTTCGACACAACTTTACTCCTGCTCAGGTGAGACTGTCCTTGAACTGTCTCCCCCCAAATGCAACACAATAATAAGAGAGCGTCTCTATTGTGGAGAATGATTCAGTCAGTGAGCGCTGAAGAGCTCCTGCCCCGTGTAGGGGGGAGATGTAGGTCTCGTCCCACTGGGATCCCAGTGATCACACTCTTCTGTGATGGGTGGAAGGTACTCAGGGACAAAGCATGGCCTAAACCAAATCGTATCTGATGAATCTGATAACATCCGGACAAGCGTAGAATGTTTTTTGATAAACTAGAAACTACAGCTGTAGTGTCATGGTCAACATCTCTGCTGGGTGGATGGTGTCATTGTTACCACGATTAAAATATAAATCATGTAATGTCAAAAACAATTAAGGATGTCATCATATAGATGTTAATTCCTAAAATATCTTCACATTTTTAAATCAAGTTATTAAATTAAGTACTGTATAAAACACTGGGATGTTTATCTTTCTGACCGGGACATAGCCAAAGCTTCCTGTGCCACATTGAAAAAACTAAAAATATCTCCCTTTTCTCTGTCAGGTCCGGTATTGCTCTGGTTGACAGGAGTCAACACACAAACTCCCAACATCCTGTTTTCTCTCCCTCCCTGTCGCCTCCTTTCTTATTTCCAGATGACTAGATACTGAACCGGGCCGTGTAGAGGTCCCATTTCAAAACGTAGGATTAATGCGAAAGTAACTGGACTTACTGGTGATGACGCCCCCGGACAGCGATGCCAGGAAACCCACACTGACCAGTACCAGGGTGATAAGGCGGCCCCTCTTGTGGCGCTGCAGCATTACCAACATGAGCAGCCCCATCGCTCCGTGGACAAAGAGCGAGGAGAAGAGACACCACAGGAACACCCAGTACCACATCTCTGACAGGGGACGAAACACAACACAGCACACACACACACACACACACACACACACAGAGGGTGTTTGATCAGATACAACCTGAAAACATGCAAATACAACAGCAATAACACTGGACATCCTCAAAGCCTTTCAAAAAGTTTCTAACTGCACAAATTGAAGTGTTGAGATTATACCCAGGAATGCTTCAGTAGCGCTGAATTGTTGCTTAGTCTGTACTTTAAACGTATATTTTTGTTACCCCCCCCCCATATTATGCTGCTATACCATACAGACGTTCCTTCATTCTCAAGGACCACAAGCCCAAAACACCCACCACACACTGTAACTTAATATGAACATAATTACAGTTCAACTAGGCATGACGTGGATTGAGGCACGCTCCATTAATTAACACATGAAGGCTTTGACAAATCTGAGGGGAGAAAACCCCTGGTGACATCATATTTTCAGGGTAGCTGTATATCTGGCTTCACTGTGACAGTTATAGCAAAAAAGAACAACAACTTTGTAGATTTTTCAAGACATGGGTGTTGACCAGACAAGAAGAAAAGTCGGGATGTCTCAGCCTCAGATACTTCGATATTAACCAATGTTTTGTCTCTGCTCACTTTTTTCTCTGTACAAGCACAACAGTTGGAAGAATATTGGTATATTAAATCCATGCACTTTTAGCAAAGATAAAATAAAATGAATTAACAAGGATTTTTTTTTAATCCCAGAAGAAGAATAAGTTAAATACTGCTCCTTGGATGAGTACAGATGGAATGTACTTCTCATGCAGCTCTGAGATGTTATCGCTCAGAGGTAAAACTATCCTGCTACGTGGGTCTGTGGCAGATTTCCTGATGCATTTTACAAATTTACACATCGCATTTCTGGTTGCAGAGATGCTGTTAGACCTGCAAAAGTGGCCGTGAGCCAAACAGGGATTTCAATCTTCAGACCCCACACTCGAAGTCAGGGTTCATCAAGGAGGCAGCAGACCAACTGCTCCAAGTGAGATTTCAGACAAGCTGCTGGGAGATAGACACTGAGCAATAAATGGAAAATCGGAAACAACTGGCACACAACCTTCAATTGTGAATGTAACGGCTTACGGTTGGACTGTTCATACAAGCATTTTTACCTCAGCAATCAGGTGAGTGGCAAAAAAAAGGAAAACATGCTGAATCAGTTTAAATCAATGCAACAGCCTGAATAAGTCTTCACACAATTCAACAAACACAATCTCTGAGAAATCATGTTGGCATCCCACAGGTTGAAGATTGTGCTGCCCCAATAAATGATGTCATTGGAAAGTAATGAACGTAAACAGCTTTACAGAGGCAGGACTACATCAGAGGACAAGCCCATTTAATAGCTCTATCCTTCTCATCCCTTGTTCTTTCTCTCATTGTCTCTGTGTCGTGGGTCGCTTTTTGCCATGACACTATTCAGCGAGAGAAGAGATGGGCCAATCCCGAAGCACAGGAATGTTTTGTGTGAAGGACTGAGCCTGTTCAGTTTGGACGAAGCAATATAGACAGGAAACGTGACATTGTCGCGTACTGTAAACATCCAAAGACCCAATTCTACTGCATAGTATATCTCAGGCCTGGGGAGCTCTTTAGCATATCTATTTAACCTAGTTGTTCCACAGTCAACTGAGCGCCTACATCTCCTTATTGATCTGGCAGTCAGCTGTCGTGCCGGGCCGAGAGAGATGTGACCGCACAGGAACACAACAGCGCTTTGTTCTGCGCGACTGGGCACAGTTAGGTCACGCATCGCAGGCCATTCACTGCCGCCTCTCGACAACCACCGCCGCCGAGCTAGAGAGGACCGACATGTTCGGGATGGGATGATGGATATGGGGTATCGATTCAGAGAAGCGGACAGTGGGTGCTTTCCATTCTCTCAATGATCCTTGGACCTGTGACCCGCATTATGGTCCACCATCATTGAAGATGTTAATATCTATGTGTCTGGGGTTTGACAATGTAAGAGTTGGAGATTTGAGAGTGATATCTCAAAGTTATGATAAAATGCATGTCTTAACAGCTGCTAAATATACTGCACGTATCACAAATAAGGAAGTTAGCTTGTGACATGAATATGAGGATAACAAGTGATTTTTCACTAAGTAATTAAACAGACTTTTGGCTGAATAATTGATTCACTGCACTGATTGACAATTTTTGTTTATATTTATTCTGAAAATGTAATAATTAGTATAGAACCATTCTTTGGTTTCCGCTTCACAAATGTCCCCTCATATCATATACGTAATATACAAACAAGACACCACTAGAACCTGAATTCTGAGAAACAGGCATGTTTTTTATACAAAAACAATGAAAGATAAATAAGTGGTCGGAATAATTAGTCATTAATATTATTCATTAGTTGCAGATCTAAAATAAAGTGGTTAAAAGCAATAGGTGACTGAACAATTACTCAAATCCCTTGCATCACTGGAAGGGGTTATTCTTATGTGGATTTAGTAAATGTTCCTGATGATGTTTTTGCACCAATTTAATGCAGGAGTTTTACTTAGCATAATGGAAAATTACTTGGAAAATAGAGAGACCTTAACACTTCTCCCACCGCTGCTGAGCACTGGTGGACCGGCCCTGACATTAAAAGCTGCTGGGAATTTAATGCCAATAAAATCTGTCTTTGGTGGATAAATGGGTAACAGTTACCTGCCAAGCTGGCAGAGAACATTTGGACCAACATATAAATGCTTTAGTTACAGGAATCCCTGCTGCATGTCCTGATGAATTACATGCCTGATGCAATGTGGTAAAGTTTTAAATGGGCAACCACAGAGAGAAAATTGGTCGGGTGAAATGCTCGAGTGGAAATTCATGGCTCGTTATTTACTCTGGATGATAGAAACAACTCGTGGCACCTAATTTTTTTTCAGTACAGAAGATGGTTGGAGGATGAATTGGACATTTAATTTCAGGGGAGAGCAGGGCAGGTGGCCACGGCTCAGAAAGAGAACCTATGGGCTGAGAGATGTGCTGTGTCATGTTCAGAGGTGAGTGAACACAGGCCAAAGCACAGTCCGAGCACAGCAATAACTGCTGCTAATCCACAACTACAGACTGGGGTCTTTGTTAGCACGGCAGCTTTAGAGCTCGTCTGTCAACAGTGAAGCATAAAAAAGCAGGTCGCTTGATAAGAGGCGGGGTGAAGTATTTTACACGAGCATGCAGGCTGGGATATTGGAGCCCTGCAGGGGAGCTGAGCTCGGCCATTGGGGGCGGATAATGTTTGAATTTTACCAACATAGGGAGAAATGGAAAAGGTGGGGTATTTCCAGTTGTTAGACAGTATCTCCACTTATTGATCGATGAAAAAAAATATTTACCAAATTACCCAAATGTGTGTGTTTTCATGAGCTCCTGAGGAAGAGATTTGATTTTGCGGCTTCATTTAAAGGGCTTCTATTTCAAAAAAATCATATTCATAGGTTAGATTTCATCGTCTAGAAAGCAGGCTACTTCCAATAAAAACTGTTAACAGTGAAGGATTTGAAGGGCAGAATGGAAATTTAATCTGGAAAGTTAAGTTAGTTTTCCTTTTAAAATGTAATTGTTCAATGTTTCAGCTTTTTAACTCCATCTTGACTAAGTGGATGGGAACTTTACTTCCCTACTACTGATATTTTAAACACATGAAAAGACCCTTAAAACTTGACCTAAAAAAATAGCAGAGAAAGCTTTTTTTCTGCAGTGCAGTGGAGTGGAGTACTAGTATGACCACTCCTATCGCACGCATATTCGTAAACCATAAAGCAGACTACAGCTTGCTCTTTACATGGTCTGCTGAACTGAAACTGCTGCAAGCACACAAATCATAAACAGGAAATTCGACAGTTTAAGCATCTGCTCCGGGCCTTTAAGAGAGGCTTGAGAGGTTGATGTATCATAAACGTTTAAATGGTGTCTATTGCTAATGTTTAAGACTCACACTCTCTCCCGATGACCTTATGTAACGTCCCAGGAGGTTGTTTTTCATCTGGCTGGTGAACTGTGGGAGGGGGATCGGGTGGCAGTTCCGTGAACCCTGCCCACCAAAAGCCTGGCTGACCTCTCCCCACAGGTTTCTACACGCTGCTGCAGATCTGCTTCCGCTAAACTCGAAATGCGTCGCAGCATACCACTGAGTCAGCATCATTAACTACCTCTTTTTTTTGTTCTCGCTTGATGTGTTTCTCAACACAGGATGCCAGCTGTGCTTCATAGGATGGGTCTGTGCCAACTCGGCAGTGACCACATGGCTTCACTCTGCAGGGAGGAATTTATAATCTTGTATTCATACAACATACCAGTCCTGTTGTTTTCTATATTCATCTAACTTTCTCAGAGGGTGACAATGCTCTGAACAGATGGCTGCAGTTTTAATGTGTCAAACTTTCTGAGGACGTTTGGCCTGCTGCAGAGAGATAAGAAGCCCACACACTCTCCTTTTTTTTTTTGTTCCTAATCAGTTTTTCTTTTTGTTTCATGTGAACACGCATATTTTGACACTAGCTAAACACTTCTTAAACACAGATCTGCCATCCTGTGCTCCCAGCCAAGGTATGGATCTTCGCCTTCATCAAAGACATGAAAATCTAGACTCGAGCATAGTTGATAGTCATCTCAGACTAGGGAGGAGTCGTTTTTTTTTTCATGTGAAAAATTGCTGACAGTAACTTAGTAGGGAGCTCCCATCTGAAGTGAGATGTGACCCTTCAGCTAAAGGCCCATAGTGATGATCCAATCACATCATACAATTGATCAATCAGGCATTTAAGACGGGACAACTGAGCCCGCCTTGCAAACCCCCACCCCCCTGAAAAAAAAGTATCTCTGTTGGCAGACTCTAAACCATCCCACCCTGACATCCAGCCCAGAGTTGAGGACGCTGTCTCTGCTTACTGGACTGCAAGACAAAGAGCAGGAGGAGGAGGAGGGGTGAGTGCAACACTCCATTTACTCCACATTCGGGCAGCAATAGGCCTAATTAGCCGCCTGGTGTGATTTTATTCAAACCGTCCACTGACTCTACGTGGACTGGGGAGCCGGCGGCAACGTGGTCTCTGGATGGAGGAGGCACTGACGAGGTACAGTCCTCCCGGTTCATATGGGCCCAGCTCAGCCCCTTGCTCACTGAGCATGTGAGCAGACATACAGTAACACATACACTGTGTATAAATAAATATTAACATATATTTATGTTATACTGTACTGTAACGGCAAACATTACGTGCGGAGGTGCCAGCTGAATGTTCTGGGCAGCTGTACAGTAAACGCCTGGTGATGTTGCTGACTTGTGTGTGTGTGCCAGTGAACAAATGATGAAAAACGGCACCTGCTCGCTCCGTTTACCTGTGAAGTGCTGCAGCGTGGTGCCTTGCACCCAGAGGCTCAGCACCTGCTGCACGGACAGATTAACGGAATAATCCCGGTTCGTTGTCATGGTTCTGCCGCCGCTGCCTCCGCCGCCGCCGCCCGGGCTCGCGCCCCTCTTTATCGAGTAGCTGTACGTGGCTGTGGACGAAGGCATGGAGGAGACCGGGGTGGCATGGGATGTGAGGCGGCTCCCCACCTCCCCCCACCCCTCTCACCCCAGGCGCGACTCGCCTCTACCGGTGCCTCTGCTTCGGCTTGACGTCCGTCTCCGCTCCGAAAAGGGAAGAAAGGCCGCGGGCTGCTGTGTTCATCCTCGGCGGTGCGGGCTGCGTCTGTGTGGTGGAGGCCATGATGCGGGGGGTGTCAGCGGGAGAGCAGGCGGACACACGCACCGACCGTCCTACATCGGCTAGCCTTGCTACACTGGCAATTAAAGGGCCAGTGTTCTGTTTCTGCAGGGGGAGGGTGGCGCCACACTGCGCGCAGCCTCAGCTTCAGCACGCTGAAAGTCGCTTAAACGAATGAGGGACAAAATACGACGGCGGAAACAGGCGTTAATTGTGCCACGTAATTACGCCGTGAGCACCGATAGGCAGTAAATCACCATATATATTATAGGTGTCATTTTCAACCACAAGCGCAACTGTCTTATATTTTTCTGTCTCTTGACCGGCCGGCAAACAACGTAGTTGCTAGGCGACAGACTCAATAGCCGTTAGCCGCTGTTAGCACGGGTGACACGGGCTCGCAAGGCTTCTCAGCCAATCAGAAAAGAGGAATGAAACGTTCTCGACCGCAACGAATGTGACTCGGCCATTCACAGCTTTGAGCCACAACCGCACCAATACCTTCAAAACAACAATACATATTTCTATTATACATATATATATATATATATATATATATATATATATAAATGACTTCTTGAATTATATACAATGTTTATTTCATGTTTAGTGAATTATATTTTGTGGGGCATGCCGGCATGGGCGTCGCCCATGACGACGGTTGGATGCAGGAACTCTCCGTGGTGCTGATTGGCTAATGTCACGTCACCCCAAACCTGACATGTGAATTCATAATGCGATTGGATGGATGTGAGCAGCACAAATGATTTGTGAGCTTCTCTAAGGTGGACTAAAACACTTTTTACGGAGCACCTTTCTCAGACTGAAGGTGAGAATTGAATTGCTACCTCAGCCTGAGCAGGTTTAAGACACAACCTGTGAAGTTGTTCACATGTGTAAGCTATTTAAAATTGTGTGAAGATTTACAATTGTGTGACATCTTTACTTCACACATTTCAGATTTACAAAAAAAAAAGAAGAAAAGATGGACAGGTTGGATGTGGGAAGGCAGGAAGAGAACCTGAGTGTTATGCAGACACTGAATGTTCTGGAACATTTCTCTGAGGAGTACAGTATTTAAAGAAGTGTCCCAGTTCAGATGTATGAGGTCAGGAAATGATTCACACTTGACCTCTTCTGCGTCAGTCGAATTATCTCAACATGAAACAAAGGTTAACCATGGTGTGATTTAATAGGCTCCTGACTCCTGAGGGAAGTCATGCTTCCCTGAGTTCAGCTATACACTATATGTTATAGTTATAGTATAGTTATATGTTGTGGAATCATTTAGACCTATAATGTTGTTGTTTGTTGACCATTATGATTTTTTTGTAGTAAGGATACATTAGCATAGAATGGTATTATAGTGTGTTTAACATGTTATTTACCTGGTTGCAAGTCTACTAAATAATGTTATAGTATGTAAAAACTGAAAAAAACGACAAACATCAATTCAAGGACACAAGACATTAACAACTTAATATTAGGATGCACAGTGACATATTCCTAGTTTGGTTCTTGATTTCCTCAGATGTCATGGATCTTTGAGCATCATACTTTCCTTCTAATGGTGCCCAGCCTAATTAGACCCTGGTTTGTGTCCCAGCAGCATTGGCCCATGGATAACCCTTCCTGATCCAGAATCATCTGAAGGCTCGATCTGCTGTTTCTGTGGTGGAGCAGATGACTTCACTTTACTTATGCCAACTGGAGTGAAGGCCTCACACAGTGAGTAGCCTGCAAAGCTTTTGCACCCTATTTTTACGAGTTCACAGCACACCCTCAAGCTCTTTCTCTGGCCCTGCTCCAGCATCTTCTGGTATTTAACCAGAATTGGTCATTGACGTAGAAAAAGAGCGAAAGCATGCAAAACAACTGGCATGATTCCTAGGTTCACTGAAATCCACTGTTAATGTTTGCATCCCAATGAAAATGACTTAAACAGGAAGTGTAAAAAATATATTAATTTTTCACCTTTGTACATTCCGATTACTAGGCTTAAAATGTAAGGCCCCTGTAGTTTCCCTGTTTCGCTGTTTTCTGTTTGCCCTTCAAGCCTGAAAGAGACAAACAAATTAGACAACATATTTAAGAAAAAGGAATAATACTGTGTAGGATCCTCACGACATATCTCTCTTGTCGCATTTCTCATTTTTGAGATACATTCCACCGTTCCTCTTATCCTCTGATTACCAATAGTAAAACAACTTACTGCCAGTGTGCTTTGGACCTACAGTAAAATCACGACTGACTTAATAAAAGGCAAAAACAAATGTTTTTTGTTTGATGGTGTTCATATGGTGTAAGGCCTTCGGTTGTGCATGGTTTGTTTTGACAAATAAATCACTAATAAATGAGATAAAGGTTAGTTATAACAAGGTGTATTGAAAATGATCCATTTTTGTGTAAGTTACTGGTAAGCCAGTTCTTTGGTTGTGGGGTCAGCTGTTTAAAATTAACCATGTTGACCAGGGTTGAGCTGCGCGGGTGGAGGAGATGAAGAGGCAGACACATCGATAGTCAAAGCAGTGGGATGAAAGAGTCCTTTGACTCTCCCACAGCTTGCTGCATCTTTGAATTGATCTGAACTGTCTCCGTGCATGGATCTGGGAACAAAAGATGTATTTACTCTACATCCCCTCGGCTTTTGGTTTACTGCTGGCAAATAACCACTGATACAGGCTATAAAAACTACTACTAACTTCTACTTTTTTTTTGCATCCCCATGGGAATCCGACTTTGTTGAAGGGGAGGGTTTTCATCTCATGGAAAACAAACTAGTTATTAACATATCAAATGCCGTTGTGTAGAATTAATGAACCACTGGATGAATGCTAAAATAAAGGTCATGCAGGATTTAGGTCAGAAGCATAATTAATTATCCCCACTGAATAGGGCAGCAGACAGATTCAAATGTCTCCCTGCTTTAGAAATATTATCCCAGCTGGAAAACTGCTTGGTTTGATCATCGCGTGATTCTTGCCTTTGGCCAGTAGGTGGATACCTTCCTCCATTTTCCCAACATCTCAATACCTGTAGTTTTCCATAACAGAGGGTTTTTCTTTCCCAACACTCAAGTCTATGTTCGGTTGGCTATGAAAGAAAGAAACAAAAAGTTATCTGGGTCAGCAGGTCATTGAAAATCACACGGTATGACCTTTTCCTGGCTTTGACCCACAATGTTGGTATGGATCTCTTGACTCACTGCCACTGTCATTGTCTCCTTGTGTGTGTCATCAAGCCAAAGCATCACTGCATGCTTTTGAACTGTCAGTCTCCGCTTTTTGGAAAATGAGCAGTAATCTTCAAAGGACACTTGAATCCCCTTTTTTCTCTTGTGAGGGGCCTCAACAAATGTTTTTGTCTGAATTGGGGATTTTTAGGGGCAACATGAGACGTCACTGTATCCCGGACAGATTCATGCAGGCATTGTGTGCTCCCGTGGAGTCAGCCCAAGGTTCTGTAAGGACCTGCAGCATTCTGGACCCATTATCCAAAGCTTGATCTCATGTATATTGAGCCTATTGTACTCATGTTTTTCACGCTGCTGTAACCGAATCTGCAAGGTGAGATTTCTGGCCCTTGAACCCATTCATCTGCCAGCGCTGCGGTCGTTCTGTCATTCTTCCTTTTACTCGTTTTTTCTTATTCCGGTCTAACCCCCTCTCGGGCAGGTGGCCTTCACTCAGGTGAGTCATCAGCAAAGGCCTGGCTAACATCTTTGTCACATTTAGGACATTAACTGGAACCAACCAGCTGTGTCATGACTCAAGGCACCGCTGCCATACTATTAGACATGCAAACCTCCTCCAGCTGTTTCTATTTAATTCTTATAGTCGATTTTAGATCAATATCTTTTCATTTAAATCCATATCTTAGGCTTAACTTCTACTTACTCCAAATAATTTACTAGTACCTCGAAAAATACTTTAAAGAGCCCGGCTGACAGTTCCCTAGTATGAAGTGTCTAGTATAGTGTCCTCTTTACTGTACAAAGTTTATAAGAGAGAAGGATAATACATGTATGTCACAAATGTTGACCTGTTCCTACCTTGATTTGTGTCGCACCATTCATGATAAAATTTTCTTTTTATCACTTGTTCAGTCAGAGGTCAACAACAGTCACTTTTTTGTCCTTTTGACATAGCGATTTTTATAAGCAATTAAGAAGTGAAGTACCAGTATTCTATGCAATGTATAGTGTATAGTCCAAACAAGGGAGGTCAATTATTGTACAGTAGACGCTGCTGAGTCTTTACAGTGACATCTGTATTTTCTCTCAATCCCACACAGTTCCCAGGTATATTAAACACATAATAAGTGGTGAGAGGAGCAACTGTACAATGTGAATTCTCGTAGTAGGAGTCCATGTGATTTGTTTGACAGATAGAAACCAAAAAAGAGTCTATTGTTCGGTGCTGCATTGGTACACAAATGTCAAGTCAAACAGAGTTCACAAGGGCAGGCATTCTGCTTCGCTTTGTAGTGAGAACAAGCAGCTCCCGGGGGATCAAGCACAGTGTTATTGTGGCTCACCTTTGATGGCGCTCTGAAGGCAGGTGTTCACGATCGCAGTTTAAACAGCGACTCTGTTTGAAGTGGCACGAGGAAACAAATGAAGTCTTGATCTGTCTTTTGGCTCAACATGAGCATAGCTGCACCTGAGCGACCCCGCGTTTGACCACAACCACCTCCTGCACCTGCATCTGACTGAATCTGCCCCCAGGATGCACTTCACTTCACACAGTCTTCCATTTGTCTTCCTTTTATCTTCCTAAGAAAACTCCCAATCTCCTCGGTAGTTGTGGTGTTTCTTACTCTTACTCTGACACACATGATGAAAGTTGGGTATTGCAAGAAGCAATTTATTTCAGTAGCAACACGTGGTAGAACGCAGGGTTAATGGGAATCAGAGGGAGCTTGTCTCTTTGAAGGGGTTACATCAAAAACAGTGTTGAGTGACCAATGATGCTGCTCGTCAACTGTGGGAATCCCGCACTGAGACACGGATTGCTCGAGGCGATGCAATTCTGATGACAGACCACCAAACCTTTGCTAGTTGTAAGAAATATTGAGCTGAGGCTCAAAACCTGAGCAGTAGGTGAGTCATCACAGAGAGGACGAGCTGCTTCATGTTCCCGCACGTGGGTGGATCATGTCTGTCTTTAAGGAAAATTTCCCTCAGGGTTCGTTTTTCCGTTTAAGTCAGTGTCAAAAACAGGGAGTTAATCATTACTGGAGGACTTACTTGTCCTCCTTCAAACTTTTCATTGATGGGTTTTTATTGCAGGGTTGTCGAGATATTTCCGGCTGGACCGGAGTGGTTGACGGACCGCACCGCTAACAGGCCTAGAATGGCAAAAACAAACCGAAAACACAACGTTTTAAAAAAAGCTATCTGGTCAATATGTGAAGTAGAATCACAGATGCCTTGACGCATGTTGCAAATGAAAAGAAAGTGGTCCAAAAGCAGCACGGTCTGTTTCTGCACTGCAAAACTGCAGTCATACAATGAAACAGCCAAAATCTGAAACTTCGCTTATTTTAACTTAACTCTTCCCCAGAGGCCTATATCCATTCCAGGGTCACTATAACTCGTCTGGAGAGGAGGGGAAAGAAATACATGCCAGTGGTATGTGGGTGATGCAGACAAGCTTAACACCAAACTTTCCAGAAGCATAAATGTTCCCGGCATGTTTTGGATCAGTCAAGCAGCCGGTCCCAACAGACCTATCAGTGTCTGGGATCTGGTTTTACACATCCTCCTGCAGCAGAGGGGACACAATGAACCACTCAGGCTTATCAGGACAGACTGAGATGTTTCCACTACCGCTGTTCTCCGAGCCCAGGTGAGCTACAGAGTGCAGTGGCTTCTGTGGGATTCACGTCGGCTGAAACGTTACATAGCCGCAGATAGCGCATCGGCAGCTCATTGGGACGAAAAGCTCTTGAATTACCAGCCGAGACATCCAAAGCGATAAGAGCCCCGATGTTTTTTTTTTTGCTTTCGAGGTCAAGGACAGGAGATGGGAATGATATAGATGGAAAAATACCCAGCACCCGGATCAGAATGTGTCAGGGTCTTATCAACTGGATAGACAAACACAGACTTGAGGGCATGAAGAGTAGTGCGACTCTTCTTTTGATCCCCAGAAAGACTTCAAGAATTCATCATCCCTGACAAACCTTCTAGAACACTCGCTCCTCGCGGGAATTAAATTGCTGCTGAAGGTTTGCATCCTTGGGATACACGTTTCGTCAGTAGATCATTACAATTTCCGTGTGGATTGAGCACCCGCTAAGCTTGATTTCTCTGGGGAGCTTATGCGTTTTTTTTTCTTTCTCCATCTCCACATTATAATCTTTTACTTTTCAAAATGAGAACCAAAATACATTTGCATTATACATGGAGCCGTAATTTAAACCTTAGTGAAATGTCAGCACGTCTTTTTTTAAATTGAAGGCAGAAAGAAATATGCAAATATGCTTTCTAAAAGAAAGTACCATTATTGTGTTGTACTTCCTCTAAAAAACTTGTTTTATACAAGAATGGGGCCATTAGGGCAAAATACTTTATTTTTAGGTTTTTGAGAAATACAAAGATACTTATATCTTTTATTTATTCCAGCGTTGGCTCCTGATGACAGTTTTCTTAAGCCCGGCCACTGTTTATCACCATAAGATGAGAGATTTAGACAAGTGACAGATGATGTGTCTCCACCCCTAGAAATGTCAGTTAAAAGAGATGCCATTTTCACTGATAAGCCTGTCAGAGAGAAAGACTCCATCATCCGTGTCCAACAAGAGGAAGCATTGAGCTGTGATACATACTGTGGTTGTGTAGCCTACCCAGTAATAGCAAACCGTATGACTCCATGCAAAAACAAAGTTTGGCGCTTTGCTGCACCATACGTTTTCCATCAAATTCATTAAACTCCAAAAAACCCTGAGTGAGTCATACCTACAGTACGTGGTGGGAGACTAAACAAAACGTACAGTGTACGACTCAGTGATCTTACTGGTGGAGGCCTCAATCCTTCCGTGTCACTATGAAGCCCATACATGGATTGTCAAGCAATAAAAGAGCAAATAAGAGCTGCTGTCAATAAAGGCCCGAAAACCTGATATTTTTATTGTATCTTTATAAAGTGGCATACTTGTTAGTAACGTGCTCAGATAACAGAGAAAAACTAAATCTCCCCCTCCCCTAACAAAAATGTTGAATATTGACTAGAAGTGGCAGCTGGAAGGGTAAAATTCCCCCGACTGATTTAATTTCCTTTACAGACCTACGATCAGTCCCTTCATGCCTGGACAGTTTAATCAGAGCCTGGGGCCAGGTGGAGTGTCTAATTCCAGGTGAGATGAGGATTTGCTCGAGCAGGAAAGAGGAGAATAGAGCCCTATTAATTATTCAAGATAACTCCAGAGAGCGGACAGGGGCAGCGACGTGCTGATGAGGACAATGCATTGTTGTATGGGATGAATGGATGAGTAAAAAGCATCAAAACATCAGAATCCCAAACTTTTGTTTGAAAGTACCGTGAACACAATGTAAGTAGTAGGGTCTTTACTTTGGAGTGCCTCGATTCAGACAATCCTGCCCTCATTTTGAACAATACAAAACTCGAGATCAAAAGAAAGACTGGAATTTATGGACCACAGAGGTCGATGGCAAACGGATGGGACTGGAGATTTTATCATAGCGTTTCCTAAGTAAGGTGTCTACGTCTGAGGTCAAATTACACCTTTACCTGGATTTCATGAGGGTTGAAAGCACGCAGCGTTTAGGGATAATGAAACATAAAAATCTAGACAAGACTCCTTGGTTATCAAATACACAATTCACCATTAGACACGTCAGGGCACCGATAGGCAAGTACTAACTGGAAAACATCACGTCTTACGATAACACCACATAAAGCTACTACACAAATCTCATTGCATAACACACTGAACCCAGGAGTTGTTTATTTGTCTTCCCCAATGAGAATCGTTCTTCTTCGGGCTTTCGTCCCCACAAATCTGATGTCACTGGGCGCATAAAGTCTGCACCAGCACGGCAGATAATTACAGGGCCTCGCCAGCAACCTGGATACACTGCAAGAACAAACAATCAACAATGTGCGCTTCCATCCCTCCAGCGCTGTGTGTCGACACGGGTTTATTTTCCGTGTCTTTCACAACAAACTGCGTCGCTGTGATTAGAATTTGAACCCACGCAACACGGAATGCTTTATAAGGAGGGTTAAAATAAGAAACAGATTCACAGCTTATAAAAACAGTAGAGAGAAAAGGAAAAAAAAAAGCCGTAAACTATTTTCGGTTGTAATGTCCTCCAAGTGCTATAAAAAGTAGTCTGAGCATTTCATGACACATGGAAAGTAGCAAGCAGTGTTGATAGAATGACAGAGACATGTGTCAGTTTCCTGAGCGGCTCTGGGCAACAACATGGCTGACCATTCAAACATCTGGACTTGGTTTTGGTTACATTTTCCAAGTTGACTTTAGAGTCATGCAGTATTTAAGTGTTATTATCTGTTTACAGTACCGTTTTATCTGTAATAAAGTTCACTCTAATGTGTAGAATAACATAAAACATACATAAAATAACTACATTATGTGTATCACAATTTGTTACCCTGTGTTTCTGGCATGTGTATGTAAGCAGGCGCATTGTTTTCACTCCTGTGTGTGTGTATTTGGGTGTGTGTGTGTGTGAGTAAGTCTTGATTTTGAAATACTTGTGAATTTATTCTTTACTGGTCTCTATTCCTTGATGTTTAATAGACCCTGCGACTGGTGGTGTATGTGGTTAGCGTGTTGGGCCTCTTAGCCTTTTTAATTAAACTATTTATAGAATCAGTTTAGAGGATAAAAAGATTAACATCTTTTTTTGACCTGAGGCAGCTAATCCCATTTAATCCTTCATGTGTTTATAAAACATGTGCTATCTGCTCTCCTGAGCAGCCAAACATTTTGACAGTGTCCAAATTGCACAGTCACAAATTCATCGCGAGTAAAAAAGAGCTTTGTTCTGTCTGCCTTTTTTTTCTTTTCCCTTCAACTATTTAAAAAGGGGGATTGGGTGGGCGTCAGATGCCACCTCTCTCCCTTTGCTCTTTTTTTTGTTGTACGCACGTGGTGGCAGCTGAGGTGCAGGTCATCATACATCCTGGCTGAGCAACTTGATGGGTCACAGTTCAGCGGAGGAGCTTCAAATGAGGAGGAAGGGAGGCCTGGCAGGGATGGCTGCTTCTTCCATCTGCATTACCTGGTGTCTCTGGTGGCTGCTCTCTCGCTAACAGACCCTCATCGAAGACCATGGCGTGCCCCCCGGATAACTCAGCCTGAATTTAATGTGATCATGCACAAAGGATGAGGAATACAGTCCTAGATTTTTTTTTCTCATTCTCCCTCAGAGAGTATTGAAAAACACACATCGGGCACGGCGGGTCTGCTTGGACAAGAGGCAGCATACCAGCGGCTATTACTGGTTTGGAGAACAGACTTTGGTTTGTATATGTGTGTGAGGATAGAGACATTCCTCGGGATAAAACATCCCACTTCACCACCTGATATGTTTAGCAGAGTTGCCCCATCTCAAATTCGCCAGAATGCCGAGTATTTTCTGGAGCTGGGCTGAGCTCAAAGGGAAGGCACGCAGGCCTGATCCCAGGGTCACCGCGCTTGAAATCCGCCGTGGACGGAAGCCAGTCGTGTGAAGACGTTTCCACAGAGCCACTGAGTCGGTGTGCGTGCCTGCATGTGTCGTGTGTTTGTGTGTCTTCCTGTCGGCCCTCGTATGAGTCAGGAAGTCCAGAGTGACTCAGGTTCCGAGGTCCAAAGCGTTATTTGGTCTTTGGCCATTACCACGGAGCAAGAGACCTCAGCTGGTGGGACACGGTTCATGAGATTCCCTGGAAGCGGCTCGGGCGCTCATGTTTTCCTGCAGGCTCTGCAGAACCGTCCTCTTTGCCACATGAGGAAAAGCAGGTCCATTAACAGCAACAGCTGCCAGATGAAAGCTGGTGGTGTGTTTGGAGAGCTTGCATATTATTGCTGCTGATGAAAGCAATGGAGTAGGTTCAGTTTCAAATTACGTCTGTGTTTTTTCCACAATAATCATGGCATGACATAACAAAACCTATAAATGATACTGAACCTGTGCATTGTAACCCTACTTAAACTCATTTCGATAGCTGAGTTGTATAATTAGACAAGACCTCCGGAGCAGGACCACTTGTTCAGGCTGACATCCAACCCCTTCTTTTAAACTGTAGCCTAATTTGCACTAGTTTGTCATTAGCCTGTGTTTTATCAAATTACATTTGGATTTTCCATTTGTCAAATAATGAACCCATATGCAAACGTGGGTAAAGGTCGAGTTCCTTTTTTTATTTTCAGTACATGATTTGTTGTGCAGTGTGTTCGGCATCAGAAAATAGTTGCACATAGCATATTTTACCTTTATGTTTTAGCAACTAAACAACAAAATATTCATGTTTGACCAACTGCCAATGTTCTATTCAATAATCAGATAATTGGTTTATCTCTAGAGTTTTGGTTGAGGTGTCAGGGGAAGGAGTGATACTGCCATATGTATACAGGGGGGCCTTAATATGGGCCCAAAAATACATAACTGATCTGGCGATCATTTGAAGGCTGATTTTCGACTGTTAGAGGACAATGTTTAGAAAGTCCAAAGTGGAAAAATCCACCTAAAATGAAAACAGTGTGGGTGACAATTTTTTTTTTGAGAAGTGAGGGAGGCATGCCCTCCGGATGTCCTTCCGTGGAAATTTGATTTTGTGATAAAAGCCTGTAATCTTTCAAATGTCAAATGTTGGGAGACCAAAAACATAGGCCATCCTTTGTGCAGCCATGTGATGGGACTTTTTGGGTGTTAAATTTAGCTTTGGTGAGTGAGAAGAGGCTACGAAGACTGACTACCAATGGTGGTGATCTAGCAAACTTACCCTTTAGCGTGACCTTTTTTTAAGTCCTGAGTGATAAGTCTAATCCCGTCAGTTCTATTCTACAGCACATTGTTCCTCAAGTATAAATGTCATGGCCTATGTAGTTTAATCCCACATGCATATCCTGTGTTTTTGCATCATTGGAGCACCAAATGTGTGATATTCTGCACCCGAAAAAAAAACTATAAATGTTCAGTTTCTCCTAGTTTGCAGAATGTTTTGGTGAAATTTAATGCTGACTAGCTGTTGCAATAAATGTAACTGAAATTAATAAATTAAGGCCAAGTACTTTGAAGTGGCAAAAAAAGAAAAAAACAATACGAGTATGGAAAAAAAATACGATGTTAAAAGAACAAAAAAAAAAGATAGCACCAGTGTTATTCTTTAGCTTTGAAATTCACCCACCCGCATATGCATTCATTATTACAAAAAAGTACTTCCATTTCATTCTACATCGTGAGTAGAGTTGAGACTTTGTTGAGTTGTTTTGGAACCAGCAAGTATTACAAGAATTAAATACAGAGGCAGCAGTGCTCTGGCCTCTACATTTAGTGGTTTGCTTTTGAATAGCATTTCCCTCGGCCAGAGTCATTGGATGAAAATCTCACGCCAGAGTTTATTGATCAAAGTCAGGCCTTACAGGAAAACACCCGCTAATCTAAAAAACACAAGTAAATGAACGAAAAACCTGCACCACGGGATGCAAACAATGACAGAAATGTCATGGTGACGCTTATGCATTTGATGAATACATTAGGAACTTAGTTAATTAATTAGGTTCTTCTTTATTGGTCTTCGGAAACGTTGTCTTGTAACAAAGTGCTGCACAGATTTTAAAACCCCAGTGTTTGTCTACACTTGTGTTTTTGTATTATTACATTTGTAGTGAACATTGTATTTGCAGCTTGTTTTTCCAGTTGTCTATGTGTTTTTTTTTTACAAGATGTGACCAACAGTTTGGCTAACCAGTGTTGATAATAAGTTCCATTTTGGCTGGAGTTTGACCACTTTGCATGCGTTTTTGGCCATTTTATATGACAAGGAGGACACCAAAAGAACATATCAATACGTGAAAAGAAAGACAAAAAAAAAAATCTTTGGCAATCATTGCGCACAAAAGAAAATGCCCACAAGAACCTGAACCTTGGCATTACCAGGTTCTACACATGGCATGTTTAATTCAAGTAACTACCTGCCCAGATGCCCATAATGACAGGGTTCCCAACATAAACTGTCCCCCCCCACCCTCATGGCTCACCGGCCAGAGAGCTCATCTTAACTCTGTGACACTCCTGAAGCCCAAGCCACATAAGCTCTCAACGAGGAGGCCCGACGGAAAAAATCAACTGGACACAGGGAGGAAGCCCAGCTTTGTGGTCAGGACAGAGGAATATGATTGGATAAACATACGGCAAAGCCTCAAAACCCGTTCTCCCAGTGCCCGGCGGTGATGTGACGAAAGGCAGGGAGCGGGGTGGGGGGGTGGGGGGTGGCATTGGGTCTGCGGGGCACATTTTGTTCCGACAGATCCTGGAGTTTCAAAGCAGATTGAAAGGGGCATTTATACGAGGAAAGCAGGCCACGCAGCGATGACATCCTCAGTCACTGTTTATTAAAAACAGGCCTAATTATCCGGCTCACTCCGCCTGCGTGAGCTATTTCCGTCCACGGTGAGCAGGTGACTCGCGTTAGAACAGGCCGGGTCATGTGCTCGTACGTCATCCGACCTGAGCGTGCCCTCGCCAGACTGGCTCTCATCTTTCAATTATTGCCAATCATTAGGGTGTTAGTTCCTGACTGACTGTGTAGCCAGCTGTGCTCCCGAGATCATCACTGTGCTGCTCGGTGCATTGACTAACAATGTCTCAGAGACAAGGGCAACACAACATGTGCAGCCCAGCTGGAAAAAGACGCTCCCAAGTGGATTACAGGTCATTTTAACAGATGATGTACGTGGCATTTTATTGTTTATCATTTTCTGTTTATTCGGATACATAAACAATTTGCACTTTATAGTCCATAGCTAAAGAAATATGGGACAACATAAGAAATGATACAATGTAACTTTGCAATGTCATTCATCCACCTTGAGGCAGATAGGCTACAGAAGTAAAAAAAAAAACATGTTAGGTCTCCTGTCTGCTCTCCCGTCTGACTAGAATAGAAATGTGAAGCTGCACCCGGGCAACTGAAGACTGGCTATATATATCAGGTCTGATGAATCTGGATTTTTTGCCAAGGCTGCATATGGGTTCAATCCAAATCTGGCACCAACACCATGAATCTCTCAATCGTATAGAACCAACAGATTTACGTGATGTAAATAATAAACATGGCGACACGCAAGGACATAGCTATTTTATTCATCAGAAAAGAATAGCAACATCACAGCCATCGCAGAACATCGGGCCACTCATGTGCCTAAATGCAGAGACAGACGCAAAAGAAGAATCTTTTGGATATAGAATTCATTATTAGACTTTATTGCACAACTGACACAATTTTGGGGATGTTATTTTGGAAAAATTCACTGGATGATTATGAATAAACTCGTTCCCGAACTGGATATTCAACCATTTAGATTGGAAACCCTCTTTTGTATCGAACCATCACAGTAGAATAAGCCAATCAGTTTCCCTAAGTCATCTGCAGTGCCAGGATAAACATTCCCGCTATCTGTTCTTCATAATGTTTTTTTTTTTTTTTACTTCTTCGCTCAGTCTGGTGAACTCATTTGCATGTTATTACCCTGCCGCCTGTGCCACAAGATACAACATTATTTAGACTGTGAAAAAGACAAGAGAAGGGATCTTTAATCTGTCTACCAAGAGAGGGGAAACAAATTGGAATTTCAAATCATACAAATAATTAGTATTTGCAGAGAAAGAACTGTTCAGCACAGAAACAGTTCAGCTCCCTCTGCACTGCTGATGGCATCATCTTTTTGATCATCCTTTTGTTTATTTGTCTACGAAATCTCTCTGGTTTTGCCTTTGTCTTTTTTAATGTAATCTCTGAGCTGCTCTCACACAAATTAATTGTTTAGCACAAGAGGAAAGTTCATTAACTAGTCATTAGTCTGCCTTTGTCAAAGCAAACCCTGTAACTATGTGAGTGCATTTTAACAGACTGGTGTTGGAGTTACCGGTAACTAAAACTCCACAACACACACACACACACACACAGACACACACACACACACACACGCACACACACACACACATGCAAGCACACATGCACAGACGCACGCACACACATGCACGGACGCACGCACACACGCACGCACGCAAGCACACACACACTTCCCTGTAGACAGAATGCTTTCAAGCCAAAATAGATGACATCATTGTTGCTGCAGTCAAAAGTGCATACATAATCTTATGTTTCTGTATTGATTTATTTAAAACATGAATACAGATGACAGGAAAGATCATGTGAGGGCAGCCAAGCCATCGCATTGGAAACAAACTAAGGCAATACAATAAATTGACCTTAGGTTATGGTTATTTTAATCAAAGGGATGAGTACAACGGATATTATTGAGGTTGGTATGAAAATCGATGAAACTCTACACCAAGGGTGTGTACAAAATAAATATAATAATAGTAATCTTACATGATGACTGATTTGCGCTTTTTGTGGTTCAAGGCAAATATTGACTTTATAGCACTCACAAAAACATAATTTTGTTTGCAACAACAACAAGAGACAATGACTTACTGAGCTGGCCCTCCCTGTGAGTAATGGATTCAGATCAGCACTGGCACTGAATTAGTTCCAGCTTTGCAACACTGATCAAAAGTAATTTGAAAATACAGCGAGAACAGCGTCACAATGAAAACCCACAACGCTGCTCTGCTGCCCTGGGAGCACGAAACAGTTTGACTCTAGTTACGTTTATATATCTACTTCAAGTTGTTTTTTTAACAGATGTCACCGAGGTCTCAATTTTCTAAACTGCTAATTGAGCCAACATGTGTGTCAGTGTTTGTGTGACAAACACGACCAGCCGATGACAGAGATGAACCTCCGTCCGTGTTTAGACAGGCTCGTCGGAGAGTCTCGCTGCAAGCCTAATGACCAGCTTTTTGCTTTTTCAGGTGGAAACCACAGACAGTCGCTGAGGTCAGACAGAGACGGCCGCCTCCTGCACCCACGGCTGCTTCCTGTCCCACCTCTGCTGTCCCACCAGAGATTAAAAGGATCAATACATCTTTTCATGAGGCGGCTTTAAAATGTATTCGGACACTGGTCTGGCAGTCGAGTCCTCCTTTCACTTGTTTCCTTACATTTGTTTATTCTATTTCAATGTAGAGTTTTTTTGTTTCTTCCATGTCTGATAAAGGAACCCCCCAAACACATATAGAACAGACTGTGATTTTGGGTTGTAATCCAAATTTCTATTATTTTGGTCATTGTGTAATTCAGGGCTAAATACTTTTTGTATTTATTGTGGCATCAAAGTAGATTAGAATATCGAAAATATTATAGAGCACCGAAGGAACCAAACTGAAAAATACCCGTGGTTAAGAAGTAAAAGGGGCAGAAGGGCAGCGGGTCTCCTAAACAACCCATGGGACCATTGAGGATTGACTTCATTGCCATGACAACGAAACTTAATGGTAATGTCTCACTGAACCAAACACCAAGATTCATGCTGCCAATATGGCTAAAACATTTCACATTCGTCCAGTTTCCATTTTAATGCATGTAGGAAAAATTAGTGAAATTGTTTTGGAAGTTGATTTAAGTATAT
>JAFBJU010000199.1:760279-785030 GCA_016785305.1 Colistium nudipinnis
TATATATACATTTTCCGTCTCTGCTATCGGTCGACCGGCGGCTCTCTCTCTCTTTCGTTCCGTCTCTCACTTGCCCACACGTGTTATCCAAACACAACGGGGAGCTGAGATAATCCGATTTGATGACACGACTCTGTGGGTGGTCTTTATGGTCAACAACCTCAGCGTGTCTACACACAGAAAAACCAATGAATGATGTGAATCAGCAACTTCTGTGTGCCGTTTCTTCTCTACCCACTGGGTTCGCTCTCAGCTGTGATCGGTAAAGAGTAAATGTTGCTGCTAAACACAAGGTGCCAGTTTCTCCTGCTGAGTATTCTTAGTAAATACATAAAACATAAAAGAAAGGTTTATATCTGATGTGATTCGATTGTGACGCTAAATTAAGATGAAACAGTAATAGATTCATAATAATTATGTCTAACATATCATGTAAAAAAAAACACAAATTAGCCCAATATCTCAAATTAAACAATAAAGTTTACAAACATTTGGCTAAATAGCCAATTTAAGACAACATCAAATTAGGTTAAAAGTTTTGGAGTAGTTTATGACGTTTATGGATGTGGATCGGTGTGTCTGTGAAACCCAGAATCGTATTATGTTGTGACTTTGAAGATCATATGATAAATCAAGAAAGATATTAGCCAATGGAAAAGTACCCCATAATCATTAGTTACAGCCCCAGAATGGGAATTGCTTAGATTGATGCCACTAAAGTTGTGGCACGGTCCAATTTAGTGCGATGGAAACTTGGTGGTAGTTAAGGCATCAGGAGTGCTTGATGGTTTTGTGGCTTTTAGAAAAAAAAAGCTTGGCGAAGACTAATCCAGGTGTGGTGATTCATGACAACAATTCAAGCTTTTTTTCGGAGTTGGATCCCAACAGTGATGGAAAAAATGGACGTGAGGTGCTCAAAGCTCATTTCCCTCTTTCAGACGTCCCCAGATCCTCCTCCAAAACAAAGTATTTCCACCGCTTACCCCACGCGGCTCAGGCTTTTTTCTTAGCCTGTTTCCATGCACTTTTGCCCATGTCAAATCCCCAATGGCTGAAACTTAGACCTAGTAAATCCATTTGTGAAATACGGGCTAGCCTCTTCTCAAATGATAAAGTGCACACGTGTTATGTCTCGTGGAGTATATGACAGTCTCTAAGCAAAAAGCTGGATGATGCACGGTTATTGGAAGCCTGATGAGCAGGAGCTTGTGCTGCAATCATTCTCCCCATGTTTTTATCAGGATTTTAGACTGCCAGTTAATTTCATGGCCCGTGTTGTCTAGATTAACAGCAATACCATCAAAGATGTGTCACGTCTATACAACCTAGGCTGTAAAACTCACAGAAATGTTTAATGATGTTACGTTGTTTTAAGTCTTAATGTTTGAAACAGAAACCTTTTTTAAACTTACAGTTAAATCATTTTCTGTGTTTATAGTTGGATTTCCAAGGGCCTTTAAAGCTGTTTGGATCCCATAAACACTTATCTCCATTTTCTGGCTCCGGCACAAGAAGATGACATCCTTATTTCTCGTCCCACTTGCAAAGAAATTCTCTTCTAGGTGTTTCCAGGAAAACATCTGTCAGAGCCAAGCAAAAGAAGAGCATGAGAGGATTAGATGTTGAGGTAGGAATTCAAAGGCCTGCACCAAGTTTCCTTCCTAAAATGTCTTAAATAAAGTAATCCTGTCCTCATGAATTTCGGATCACCTCTGAGGAAGTGATAAGACAAAGGTACTACTACTATTTTGGTGATAAATGTATATATATTTTTTTAACCTTAAAAAGGGCCAGCCAAGCTGTTTTCATTGCCTCCATTCTTTATGCCCAGATAGGCAGATAGGCTCCACTCATGATTTAAGCTCCATACTTAGCGCAGCTACGAAAGCTAATAAGTGTATTTCACCATAGGTATCGCGGCAAGTATTTCCAAGGCTTAAATCATTGCAGCACTCCCGATTTAACAAAGCTAAACTGTGCTGTGCGCACTTAGGCAGGATTTGAACGCATCACGTCCAATTTCTCAAGCAGTTTTCACTTGTTTTTCTTTTGGAACTGACGGTGTGTTAGGAGCACTGACCGTAAACACAAAACTGTCAAATCCGATTCAATTATAAAAGGGAATGTTGAAAAAAAAAGAACCAAAAAGTGCACAATAACCAGATCGACCAATCAATGCATGTGATTGTGGTACGTGCATTGTACACAAAGATTTGCACCTCACTTGGGTGCAAGACCTGGAAAAAACGAAAACCCTCAGTAAACTCTTTACATCATCAACATGCCGGTGCCAGATTTCACAAGGATTAGTTGTCGACGATCCAGCTTTCAGACCGATGCTGTTCACAGGTATTGACTGAACCCTCCTGAGGCACAGGGAGAACAAATGCGTTTTTTTTCCAACTGGAGACCTGTGGTCTTAAGAAAACACCCTCCCCTCACAGCTCTGTCAGCTCTGAGGACATGTTGTCGGTCTGTCTGCAGTTAAGTCCCTCGGGACGAGATGAGTGTGAGCTACGTGTCGAGTACAAAGGTTAAGGTTCGGAGTGTCTGCGGGGTTCAGGGATTAACGCTCCGCAGTGCGGTGCATGTTTAACGCTACACTATACGATCGGTACCCGTCAGTGTTCATTTTATAGAAATGATTTATTTTTGACCCATTTTTCACAAGGAAAGACAACAAATAAAAGCTAATCTAAAGCAGTCTCCAGTGTTGCCTTAATGATCTCTCGTCCAGGAGAGGATTAACCTTTGGACCGCGATTCATAAAAAACATCATTTTGTGCCTGTCGGAGGTGTTAAAGCAAGGGAACTTTTTCATTTTTGGAGGAAAACACATTTCTGAGGAAAATCGAGATGGAAAAATCACACGTTAATCCCAGGTTTAAATGTGATCTATCATTTTGTCTCTTTGGGACACATCTGTCTCTTTTGTGGCCTCAACTTGTCGTGCGCGTCTCTTTCAGGGACATTTTACAGGGAAAGGCCAGGCAGCTGTCTGACCACCGAGGCACCAGGTGCATTTATTACCCATTGTGATGGATTGATGGTCGTAGTGCGACCCCCGTGTTTCATTATTAATGTCCTTCTGTGTGTCTGTCCTCCGCTCTCGCTTGCCCTCGTGACGCAACACCGCACTGAGCTGCACAGTGGCATATGTCTCTCTCATTCATTGTGTGCCCCGTCCATTGTCCCCGGGGACTTCTTTTTAACAAGGCTGGGGAATACCTGAGCTCCTCTGTGCTTTAAGTGGTTGACTCTCAGGTTGCGCCGTCCGCTGGGGGTGAGCCGCTCGCATTTTGTTTCCCAGTTTTCCCACAGACCCATTCGGAGCATGAAGGGGCCACACAGTACATTCTGTCCCGCACGAAACGCCGGGAACCAGACACCACTCTCTCCTCAATCCAGGCTGACGGGATCGTAGCACACAGGGTGATCGTCTTTCAAGCTCCCACGTCTGATACTGGGTTTACCTGAGAGGCCCACGCCAGGTTTAGGCCTGTCAACTCCCTACTGTAAATGCTGTAGGCGTAGATTCTGCTTTAACCACTCAGGGAGAAAAGAATCCATGACCTTTCGGGACCTATCTTCTTCTCACACAACTCCCTGTTGGGCAGTGTGAGGACTAATCCCACTCACGCTGAATGTCCCACTAAGGGTGTACATCCTGGAAATAATAATCAGCTCTGGTTGCGAGAGTGTGGCTTCTCGCAGCTTGACACTGTAGATTTTAAACCAATACCGATATGTATTTTTCACACTGAATAACAATCTGCTGCATGAGCGGATATTGCAACTTTTTGTTTTGGAAATGGTGAATCAATTGTGGTCATCAGAGAGCAGCAAAAGACATAAGGAAAGATAGTTAGTGGGAAACATGATAAAAACCCATTCCACACGAAACCTACCGGGACATTACATTTTCGAACTCAAAACAACTCAAACATACAACAACAAACAACTGCATATTTCGGCAAAGAAATAGTCCCACCAACGGATCAAACTGCAAATTAACTTTAAGGTAGTGAGCAAAGATATATTAACATTTGATGCCGTGAGATATTGTTTGTATAGAGGCAGGGATGAGTGGAGCCACTTTTTATTTCCCACTACATCAGTGCTGACATTGCACCTACAGTGGATTTACAACCTCTGTTCTCCCATTTGTTCAGTCAAGAAGGACCTAATGAGCGCCTCTGGCACTGCGCGGAAGGTGTGGATATAAAGTAGGAATCCCACAGTTCAGCACAATGGGGATGTTTTATTTTCCGGTGGCGATGCAGACTCATGCATGTGCTTATATTAACAGGTGTCTGCAACTTTAGTGCCAGAAGCCAGGCCTGAGAAGGGAATTTCTGGAAATGTCTCACCCACACCACCGTGCTACT
Organism: Colistium nudipinnis; assembly: GCA_016785305.1. NCBI lineage: Eukaryota > Metazoa > Chordata > Actinopteri > Pleuronectiformes > Rhombosoleidae > Colistium > Colistium nudipinnis. The sequence continues at coordinate 764,668 of JAFBJU010000199.1, forward strand.
GTACCTCTCATCCTGACTGCGTGGCCTTCTGCAGTGCTGAGCCTGAATGAGTTACTGCCGGGGGCATGACAATGTTGATCTGGATGATAAATCCTTCATATAGCACCAGCACGACAGGGGTGTCATAGTGGTGAGGGGGACAGGCATTGGACCAGAGGGTTGCCGGTTCGAGGCCCAGTCGAGGAGGTCTCCATCTGGAAGGATGCACGAACCCCCGCCACTAACAGAAGAGATGCCACCTCTAATGCCCTTGAGCAAGGCAGTCCCCGGACGCTCTCAGTTGTCCACTGCTCTGTGGCCTTGCATGCACCACAGATGGGTTAAATCCCCCGACTTGTGTGTGTTTGCATGTGCATGTTTGTGTGGGATGATGCGCAATTCTAAATTCTAAATTCTAATTCATGAAATAGCCCACACTGCGGTTGACATTTACAGTTTTGAAATGAAACATGGTGTGGGGGGGGGTTACCCATTGTTGGGAACATGTACTGATGTTTGATGCAGCACCCATGTCACCTCCTGTTAGCCGTGCCCCTAATCAGGGCCGGGCTATATAAAGCACCTGTGGCCGGCTGCTTCCTGTTTGCCTCCTGTCTGTTCCGGCAACTGGTCATGGTGGTATGTAACAGGATTCACTATGTTTACTGTTGTGTGTCCCCCAGTTAATATGTTATGGACTACTTTTATAGAAAGGCGTGTGTGTGTGGCTGTGATTGACTTCCCAAGTTGTTTAGTCTTCCTGCACTTGAGCGAAAGATTGTGTTCCAAGCACAGGCACATGTTAGAAAGCCTGTTGCCGTTTTGTTTTTTCTCAGTTTTGTCGTTTCTCTTTTGTTTTGCTCTTGTTTGGTTTTTGTTATGTATTTAAGGCTTTTGGTGCTCGTGTTAAGCAGTGGGTTTCCTTGTTTTATCAGTTTTCTTTTTTTGTCGATTGGTTATTCCTTTTTTTCCATATAGCAGTCAAACAAAGTATGAACTAGTTAAAATCATTTTCGTATAAATTCAAATGTGGATATGAAATAATGTGCCATTGCGACATTTGTGCTCTCTTGCAGTAGTCTTAAACATGATTTCAGAAAAAAACCTAATCAGCAGACGTGGCTCGCAACTGTAATTAAAGGTCATGAAACCACCATATCCACCTCTAACTGGTGGAAAAACTGGATTTTTACAATTAGTTCAACTTGAGGATGAACCGAAAATAAGCATTAGTTCAGTAAGTATGGATCCAAATCTGGACAGTGTACCTACCAATCAAAAATTTTAAGGCCCCAATTAACCAGTGGAGCAAAGAAGCATAATAGCTTCCCCCTACAAAAACGACGGATACCACACACTCCCACCACCAGGCACAAAGCCATGCCATTGATTACTATAGTACCTCAGGAGCTGAAAACTGGTTTCTAGCATGAACTCAGACTGGATGAACATGCAGGTTCTTGGGTTCCCTCCTTGCGTGCTTCGTGTTCTTGCTCATGGGCTGCTGGGAGGGCAGAGGAGCACATGGGGAGCACGCATTTGAATTCCTCCTATCGCAGGATTTCTATGGGCTTCTCTTATTTGACAAAAGAGAGTGGAAACAAAACCTGCTCGCCCATTCTTTGTTTTTGTTATGCAGTAAAAACTCAGCAGTAACTGAAGCGCATTCCACAAGCCATGAGGCACATACATGTTCTTCGGTCCTGAGATTAAGTACTATGAAAGAGCTGTTATGTTTTATTTCCATAAAAACCATAGCTCTGGTGTTTAAAAATGAAAACAAACCTTGAAGCTCACATACTAACGTGAGCAGCAGCTCTTCATTAAATGCAGGCAAGTTTACATGTCAGACACCGCAGTCAACATTTGCAAATGAGTTTTATCTGTGACATTACACATTTTCTTGGCTGTATATGAGCTAAGGGCCAAGGTTAGTTGAGCATGTGAATCATCGAACGATCTGTCTGCAGTGTACACTGGAATAAGCTCTGGATGTTTCCTAAACAACGTGCACAGGTTTTAGAGGCGCCAAAGCTAAATGGGACATAGATAGTTCATCTTTTTGTTTACGTCACCTTGAAGTTGAGCTTTGAATGCATTATGGAGAGGGGATTAATCACTGTAATCCAGAGGGAGGGCACCGATGTAATGTTATGTTGCATCATCAAACAATTTAATCAGATTGCAAGAACTGTTGTAGTCTAGCATGTGTGGTGTTCAGCTTGTTGACAGTAAAAACATGCATATTCACCCCTGTTTCCCCCTGGGTACAATTCATGTTGTCTGGGACAAAGCTTAAGCAAATGAAGTGCAGGGTCAGCGACCTCAACCATTGACCTGAGGCTGACCAGATTTACCAGCGCATAAATATTGGTACAATCCGTTTGAGTTTACACATATGAGGTGTGATTGAAAGTGGCGATTTGTGCAAAACCCAATCCATTTCGAGGTAATCACCTTGTGCAGTGGTGCACTTCAAACAGCTCTCTTCCCCTATTTGGAAATAGACAAGGATCAGAAAATATAATATGTAACCAAACATATCGTCAACATATCCCCATGTTAATGTGTTCCCATGTTCCCATATCTGCTATATTCTTTTTTGTGACAATGAACAGATTATCTTTGGAAAGCTGGCCAAACAAAGACCACAGCTTTCGGAACATGGGATTTTTTCCTGAATATCAGCAGATCAGTTGGAATGGAAAGTAAGTCATTTATTTTTACACAAAACAATTTCCAAAGCATGTGTCGTAGACAATTAATCCCAACGAACACATATTTATTTTTTGGTTCTCATTTGTTGTCTTGCCTCAATGTGTCATAGTTGTACTGTCGCATTACGGCACTTCATTATGTTTCCCTCTGTTTGCTGCCCATCAACTGCTGCCCACCCAAAGAAAGAATAATCACTGCCGGAGTACTGTGCGTGCGGACACTGGGTGTCGAGCTTGGTCTGACGCTGTAAAAAGGAATTACTCTTCAAAAAAAAAAGAAAGATGTGTTTATTTAGGAATAACCTTCTAGATGCGTGCCGTATGGCTCACAGACTGGACAGACGGGACGGGAAGTAAACAATCAATAAGTGCAGAGCCAACTTTTGATCCTGTCCGTCTGACGCGGAGACATCCAGGCAGCTCAGTGAAACAAAGCTGCATCTGTTCTTGTGCTCTACAGAGACGGATGTGAAAACAGCAGGCGAGACGCACTCTGTCTGCTCTCTCCCGTTAAACCACGGACCAATATTTCATTGATATATATATATATATATATATTTTATTTTTATTTTTTTCTGTGACAAGACAGAGAATAGGTTTCAAAGGCACCATATCCTCAGAGCTCTAACCTAAATGTAGCAACAGTGGAAAAGGCTTGAGGTTGTAGTGCCGGTGGGACAGGCCGTCTGGCCCCGGGCTTTGCCATGAGGGGCTCGCCTGGTTGGGAAGCAGCAGGCATGACCCACTTTTCTGCTCCTGTTGTTGCGCCTCTCTGGATTTGATCCGGCGAGATGGGCTGAGCGGACGTGGAGCAGCGGTGGTTTTATCTCCACGGCGTCTGATGCTTCGGTCGTTAAAAGAAGCAATCGGTATCTGTATTTGATTGCTTTCGGAGGACCACTGAAGGCCACTGAAAACCCCTTAACAATGGCCGCAGTGAGAGCTAAGCCTCCGTGGGTTAGCGTTCTATTTGTGACAACGTTGAAAAACCATGATGGTTTCCTTCGCATCCGGTCCTCACTAGAACAGATCTTGATTTAAAAAAAATAAATAAAAAATCCCACTGTGCTTGGACTTGTCTAACTCTGACACAGCTTTAACCTTACAGCCGTGCTGCTCTTTGTGTGTCCCGTACAATTCCACCTCAGAATTTCTTTGAAACCCACTTAAACCTTCATCCACTGACGTGAAGCGGGGTAATAAAAGAGCTCAAGTTGCCCCAGTGTTTTCAACAGAGACGTATTATGGCGAACAAACAAGCAGAGTGAAAGGCCGGCCCTGTTGTTCAGGGTGAACTACATCCTGTACAGTGTAATCCCTGAACGTAGGTCTTTTGTTGCATAGGACGGAGCTAACTGCTGGGCGTGGTGGTATTACTGTACCATTCCTCAACAGAGCTGTCAGTTTGGAATAGAGCAACCATCACACAAAAAACCCACAGAAAGAAGAGAAGGGAGGCCGATAATAAATCAACCTGGGAGCAGAATTGAGAGGATAATATGAAAACCGAAATAAAAGATTGTGCTTGCATCGTCGTTTTATCGTGGCTCAGACAAAGACGGGCCTGCGGTCGACAAGCTTAAATGATATTCGTAGCTCTGAACAAAATCAGGTCAGTTTATAATGGGAATGCCGAATCCCAAATGACAGGCAAATCCAGCCTCAGTCTGACACTGATGCACAGTAAACACTCCTGCAGGCGAGGGGAGGGGAGGGGAAGGCGATGGACGTGACATGCCTAAAGAGAGTCGCTTATCAGATTTGTTATTATAACAGGACGTGGCTGTTTGTGGCTCGCCTCGGCACACATACAGCTCCAGAATTGCATAATATGGGAATAGGAAATTGAGCTGATAAACTTGGTGGTGTTCCAAAGTGCCAAGCAGACCAGGAAAATATGGGCTGGTCTGCTGCATAGCGCAAACAACAACGTGGCTTCATGAGATGAGTTTGGGGAGGTGCTGCAAAGGCCATGGTAATACAAGCCTCTTTGTGTGTGTCCTTTTTGTGTTGTTGTTTGGACATTTGACATAAAAAAGGATTTCATTCAAGAAAGTCAGTCGTTTTAAAAAAAGTAATACAGTCAGATTTGGCAGAAAAGGATGGGTTCTTTGAGGCATTGTAGTTTTCCCAGAACTGAACAAAATTGGATGTTGGACTAAATCCCGCCTACAGAGCGACTACTGGGTCTGGACCCATCTTTTTGAACTAAATCATTAGAGCTTATGCAAACAACCTACATTTGTCCTTGTTGCACCGAAGGCCAGTCCAAATACGGTAAACAAAAAAAAGACCTTCAGATCTTCATGAGAAGACGGGAAGTCACGACCTGACTGTAGAGGCAAGCAAAACTTTCCAGGACACTACACATTTTATTTTTTTTTTAAATGCTACATCATTTCCTTCTACCATCACTGTTTTGTATGTACAATTCAACCAACTTACTCACTAGTTTTGAACTCTGTGTTTTTCATAAAATGTGCATTATTGTCTTAGTTTTGCTTCAGTTATGGGAAAGAGGTTCTGGAGTTCCTCCATTGTGTTGTTGCCTATGCTCTTCTATGAAATCTCTGATGAAGCACTGCAGGAAGCTTTTTCATGGTTTGGCTGTTGAATTCAAAGAGAGTCTTTTTGTAATTTAGTAAGTGGTGTTTTGTGCATTTATGCTCTAAATATAAATATTGATTAAAGGTATGTACAGGGTATGACTGAAGGTCAGAGGTTCGAGAGGTCCCACTCATCATCGATACCAAACATTCTATTTATGTTTTTTTTTTTTATCTAATAAAAAATGTACAAATACACTGAAAATATAGATAGTACCACCCTCATGAGGTTTTTTTTTTATCATGCCCTCAGGATTCCCTGTCTCACATACACATCTCCTAACGCGGCCTCATCACAGCTTTTGTGTGTACAACAAGATGAAACAAGGTCTCGGTAAGTGGGTGAAGTTTGGTTCTGAAGCAGCAGCGGTAAAGCCCCAGGGGAGCCCCGTGCACGCAGGTTGTATCAGGTCATGATGGGAGCTGCATACCCCGCAGCAGCCACACAGAGCTGGTGTCCTGCCCTGTTTTCATTACAGCCCAGTTCTGGTGAAATTGGTTTAGCCCCAGGTAGCCGTGGATGAGGAATCCATATTCCCAGCTAAATGGGGAAATATGCTCGCTTGTTCAGTATAATAACCTCATTGTCAGTTATGAAAAAAACAGACGGGTGTGGCTCAAAGACAAAAGGTCAGCTGTTTGTCCTGTTCCCTCTGTGTCTTTATGAGAAAGAAATGCAAGTAAATATCTATTGTATTGGTACATTTTTTTAGAATCTGAAGTGAAATGACCTTTGCATAAAATATGGAACAAATGGCTCATGCCTTACATTTCACTTTATTTCATGCAAGGGTGAACAAATACTAAGTCACCATTTCCCTGGTTCACAACTGTGACTGAAACTCGGGTTGTTTTGACCATGACAGTGAATATAAAATGATTTACAGCAGGGCACATGTCTCACCCACATTAAAACTTGGGGCGGCTCCCCTGAGCCAGACGAATACAAATATAAACATCACTTAAGGTTCCTGTGCCCAGATGAACTCAATAGCAAAACCAAATGGCTGGTTAAGCCAGGCAATGAGCCTTGTGCACATTCTTCCACCAATGGATTGTGCATCTGCTGTAAAGGTTTGTCTCTGCTTCAGCATCTGTTACTTGGAAATGTGAACTCAGCATCAATCTGAAGTGGTTAAAGAAAAAAAAATAAAATGGAAATCTTTCAATTGTGTGAAAGTGCAGAAGGGGCAATAACTTAAATAAAGGGTTCAGAATAGCAGACGGAAGGTAAACGAGACCAACAGGTTTTTTGATCATTTATTGTGACATTATTTCTTTTGTTTTTGGCAATGCTCACAAATGCACTGGCACAAAGGACATAAAACAAGCAGCTTACAAAGGTACTGAGCTCTTGCATACATTTAGCACAAAGTTTCTTTTCAAAAAGCTACATTTCCATCATAGACCTTGGTTAGGTCCTAAACCCAGTATACGAGACATTTATAATCAGGCTGCAGCATGTACGCATCAAAATAAGAAATAAAATAAAGCAAGAGCAAACAAAGTGAGAACGTTTTAAAAGTTCATCAATGTTACAACATCTCAGAAATGGAAGGACCCAATCAAGCGTTTTTTTTTTTTTTTTACCATGCTCCTAGTTCTTAGGCCAAGTAGGCAGCAGAATGTCTTCAGGTTCATGCTCTAATTAGACCATCTTATGTTTGTTATTGGTTCACCCTTAGTTGTGTTTTATCATCATATTAATGTCAATTAGTTCATAACATGGTGTAGCTAATAATATAGTCAGTGCGTGTGGTCAGTTAAATTAGTAGTAGGACCAGTTACATTACATTTCAAACTTTGCCCGCGTCATAGGTGTGCTGAGGTACGTAAACAAATAAACCTATGTTGAAGGATTAAATATCGACTGTAAAAAAAAAATCCCTCTTCTTATATAACTATAAAAAACTGAACTTTCAATATTTTTTTAACAGCACACTGACCATGTGACGTAAACTGAATGGCCACGGTTAACCTGAAGGCCAGAGTACGAGCTGTTCCCATTTGTTGCTTCTTCTTCTTCTTCTTCTTTTTTTTTTAGCAAAATCAAACCAAAAAGCATGTGAAAAGAAAATACATGCAAAAGTATTCTGACAAGCAGCAATATTCCTCTCCAAAAAAACTCTCCAAAAAATGCATCTTAAATGTGAGGGCCCGTATATAACCACTGCATGTGTGGCTGCCTCTACACTCAGATTGAGTCTGACTACATGGGGGGGTGGGGAGGGGCATGACATTGGGAGGAAACCACTCCGGATGGCGGGGAGCACAGACTGGATCAAGCTGCTGACCACAGGCTTGGCTGTGTTGGTGCCTGTGTGTCAGAAAGAGAAAGGCAGAAGCTATTCAAGCGGAGGGCTTTCATGCGATGGTATAAATACTGGAAGTCCTCTGAGTTTCTAAATATAATAGTTAGCCATCTTGTAAAGACCTGAAATGTTTTTTGTTTTTTTTGCTTGGCCAGCAGTTGCTGCTGAGGTTTGATCATCGGATTGATTACTGTGTGCAAAAACGGCCTTGTTGTAAACATCTGTTTTCTACGCTATGGCATGGGGCTAGTAGTTGAAGATTTCATTGCGGCCACAGGCCCAAAAAACTTCAATCAAAAAAGGGGAAGATGAATAAAATACCTTCATTGAAACTCACTCCAAGGATTCCATTGTCGCCACAGCATCAAAAGACAACAAGCCAATCGAAGGTGGAGTAAACAACAGTAATCCACTTTTTTTTCTTTTTTTTTTTTCATAAATACAACTTTAATCGGGCTGACTACATGGGGGGGTGGGGGGGGCATGACATTGGGAGGAAACCACTCCGGATGGCGGGGAGCACAGACTGGATCAAGCTGCTGACCACAGGCTTGGCTGTGTTGGTGCCTGTGTGTCAGAAAGAGAAAGACAGAAGCTATTCAAGCGGAGGGCTTTCATGCGATGGTATAAATACTGGAAGTCCTCTGAGTTTCTAAATATAATAGTTAGCCATCTTGTAAAGACCCGAAATGTTTTTTGTTTTTTTTGCTTGGCCAGCAGTTGCTGCTGAGGTTTGATCATCGGATTGATTACTGTGTGCAAAAACGGCCTTGTTGTAAACATCTGTTTTCTACGCTATGGCATGGGGCTAGTAGTTGAAGATTTCATTGCGGCCACAGGCCCAAAAAACTTCAATCAAAAAAGGGGAAGATGAATAAAATACCTTCATTGAAACTCACTCCAAGGATTCCATTGTCGCCACAGCATCAAAAGACAACAAGCCAATCGAAGGTGGAGTAAACAACAGTAATCCACTTTTTTTTCGTTTTTTTTTTTCATAAATACAACTTTAATCGGGCTGAAATATCCTAACTGCCTCTTCGCTACCCTTTCTGTGTGTAGGATGAAAATAAATATGGCTCTCCTAGCAAACCAAAGGAGTAAATGTGGAATACATTTAGTGGCCTCAATGGATCACAGGCAATACTCTTGCATCCAATCAGAAACAGAGTTAAAAGAAGGAAGACAGAGGGGGAGATGGGTGGGGGGGGGAGCAGTGGGAGTGAGAGGTGGTAAATCTGGCTCTAGTGCTAATTTGAGGATTTATTATCAGCGGGAGGATGAGGAGCTGTCAACCCTTCTGTCGCTGCCAGACTGTGTGGAATTAGGAATTGTATTGACTGGGGCCTTTTAGTTTTGGTGAGTGAATGTTAGCACGCTAATGCAGTAAACTAATACCAACATTGTAAACATTATACATACCACACATCAGTCAGCCTGTGACTGTGGGCATGTAGAATACTTAAGTTCAAATTTTGCTCCAAGCACGACCGTTTTTTTATGGCTTTCAGTTCGCTTTCTTTTTTTTTTCCAGTGTTGTTGTTGAGCAGACTGTTGTTTCGTTGCGACCTCCTGGGTCTCGCACCCGGTGTGCTTTCACCTACGTGGCCTGTTGATGCAATTCATTGTTTCCACGTTACACCAAGGACAGCATTGCATGGTCAATACCAAAGAAGTCCCCGTGCCTCTCCGTGCCTCATCGTGTCTCTTCCGCCCGCGGCCGAAAGCCAAAGCCGCACGTGAGCCAAGAGCTCTCTTTACTTTTTAGCCACAGATCCCGGGCAGAGCTCCGTGTTCTGACAACAGTAACCAGAAAGCAATCAGACTGCTCTCGGGAGCCACAATTAGATTTGTAGCGTTTCTCGCTCCAGACTTGGTGTTGAGCAATCAGCCAGCCTAGACTACACCCTGCTATGAGTTCATTTAGAAACTACCCACATACTACACCCATTCATCTCAGTCAGCCGGGTATGGAGGAAACCAGAACCCCATTTCCAGTACACCGCCGGTCATGCTGGAGGCGCACACGCACAAAGACCCCAACTCGGATGGCTTGCATTGTATCATCGGCTTTCCTCCCCAAGAGTTCAGATGTTTGCCCAAACCTTTTGGTATGACGGCACTTTCTTCCGATTGAGTAGGATTAGGTTAAGAAAACACTGACATGCAGGTATTGCAACAGAGGATCAAAGCCATGGTGAACCTGAGAAGTGCTGGCTGAAAAAAGCAGGGGGGAGAAAAGGTGAATGTGTACAGTGCAGACAGAAGAAGCTAAAAGTAGGTCAGCCGGCGGGGGGGCTGTTTGCCTCGCAACAGAATAGTGAGTAACAGAACCCTAGGTGGAGGTAAAGGTCAGGAATGCCCGTTACAACCGTGTTTTGTTTTCTCTGGGAGTACATTTAAAAAATGAGTGTGTGCCTAGGATGCACTCTGGAGCGTCATGTGTTGAAAGCCAGAGGCACTGGTGGTCCTCCCGAAACCCCAGCATGTTTGGAGTTGGGGGTTGTTGCCTCGTTGAGATCCTTCACTTCCCAGAATTCCGCACACACACACACACACACACACACACACACACACACACACACACACTTTACCCCTGCCCGCAGAGCACAAAAGGATGGATGGATCCTCTCCATAAATAACCAGCAGAGCAAAGCCAAAACCACTGTGTTTTTCTCTCCATGCTTTGTTTCAAAGCCCCGGACAGTTCCCTGTAGAAAGTAACTCCTGTCCAAATGTGCTGGAGCCATCACACAGGCGGATAAATCTCTGGCACAGATTTAAATTAAGGAAAAACCAAAGCATGGAAATTGATAAAAAGAGAGGAAATGTGCGAGCTGAAACTGAATATGATCATATTAGACAGACTTGTGTGCCCATGGGATTATAAATACAGAATAATGTCAGAACGTGTTGATATATTGGAAGGTTCTTTTTTTCTGTGAAAGGAAATGATCAACAATTTCAACTAAAGATTATGGGTTTTTGGTGATTTATTAAGCAAAAATGTCAAACGCTGACCCGTTAAAGCTCCTTAAACATTCCTTTTTTTGTCTGTTTTGAATTCTTTCAACTGAATATTTTGAGGGGTGTGGCGTGCTGATCAGACAGAAGAAGAAATTGAAAGTGTCACTTGAGCTTTTTAAACTTGTAAGGATGCCCAAAGTGTTCGTTCTTGAATAACTACGGCAGAAAACAGATGAACAATGAACTAATACAGACAAAACAATCTATGTAGTCAGACCAACACATTGCTGGCTCTGCTCTATTTGTTTTGATTAGCCCACAAATACTTTGTAATTCAATGTGACAGAAAGAAGTTCTTTGGCAGAATGGTCATGATCTTTTTGGTTATTTTATTGTGTATTGCTAATGAAACTCATTCAAAGCAATTGAGACAACAGTCATTCTGTTTCCCTTCCCCTTGCTTGCTGTGAAGTGAAGGCGGAAGGTTTGTTGTTGTCATTATTATTATTATTATTAGGCCTCAGCAGAAGAATATATAAAAAAAAAAGGTTTATCAGTTTTTACCCTAGATCCACACCACTACATAATCAACATCAGTGAGTTGCAAAAAAAATATGAATCATTTAATTGAACAACTCCCCTTGATTTGTTTCACAAAGAGCAAGAAAAAACAGAAGCACCCTTATCATCTCCAACTCGGCTTAGCGTGCTCCATTTCGTTCCCCACAATGCTGCAGCTTTACGGCACCTTGGGATTATTGGCCTGATTAAAGCTGCATGTGCGCACACAAACACACGCCACATACAGTGAACACGCATGCTCGCAGGCCCACAGCTACATGCACAACTCTCCAATCAAACAGAGAACATGGGGGGGGGGGGCTCAATACACTCCGTCTGTCACCTTGCCAACCAGAGGTCTTATCACACTTCGAAGCAGGCGGGGAATCTCACAGCACAAATGTCACTGTCAACACATTATCGAGCATCATCACGCCCAAATCACAGCCCAGACTCTACATTCTGGACTTGTCTGACTTGCCGCCTGAGCCTCCATCACCTCATTTGAGCTGATTCAAATATGCTCTCAATTACATCATCGAGTATATATATTTTTCCCATGTCATTAAACTATCAGCAGGGAATGACATGCCACACCAGCATCTTTCTACTTTCTACATTCTCACTCCAAGTGCAGAAGTAATTCCACCGCCTATTACCAGACAACCTTATCACCGGGATAACACTCATGTTTGGAGGAAAAAGGGTTCATGTAGGCTGAGGATCAGGTCGACCGACACTGTTTACTGACTTGAATCTGAAAAGTCTGCTCCCATCTGTGGACTGAGGGACACACTGTACACGTCTTATTGTTCACTGGAGGGGATGATTGAGTACAAGGGGTTGGCACTCTATGCCTCTGTGGCGTCGATACCAAACGTCTGACCTCTGTGTCCTTGAGCTTCAGCTGCAAAATAGGGATTTTACACCTCTCTTGTTGCCGTCTATATGGCTCTGTTGTATGCAAGGATCTGTATGTCGTCTGAATTTAAAAAAACTGCTCCTGACACTGAAGCATTATCCTGCAGCAGCTGGTGACAGAATGATGAACAGTTGGCTCTGCAGCAGAATATAAGACCAATCCAGAGGCAAATTACTCACTGGGGAAGGTGTGCCCGGGCAACGCACAATGAATGAACAAGTGAGAGGGATGAAAAAAACAGAGTGAACATTGAACTGTGGGTTTTAAAAGATGGCCGCGGCGCCCACTTAAGAGTGATTCACACTCACGGTGAGCATTAACGTGTGCAGCACAATCTAGGGCTAATACAGACTTTTATGGCCGTGTTTTTCAGCGACCGTGCGGATCACTTACATTATATCACTGCCAAGTTGAAGGCCAAACAAAGCAAAGCCTCTCGCTGTGCACAAGGAGCTATTCAGGTCACTGAAATACAACTGTGATAATCAGGCATAAATGAAAGCCTTCGTGTCTGTGAGGTTGGTCAAACTGGAGCCTCGGAACGGTGGCTAAAGGCTACACAGCGTCAGGGCTGCAGCTCTGTCCTCTGATCTGTGGTTGATTCCGCTAATGATGCAGAAGGGAATTAATCTACTGCGGGGCTTGGGCAGTGTGACACGCACATCGAGCCCAGCACATAATGATTATGAGAGCAGTGGAGACGTGATGGCTTGAAAGGCCTGATGTGAAACTATGGTTCATTGTGTCGGTTCCAGGTTCGTTAATCCCCTTCCGTCTCCAGCCCTTTTCCCCTGTTCGAGAGAATAATAAAATAAGAATGGGCATATTTTCAAACCACACTCCTATAAGGTTGTTCAATCACCTCGCTATTCATACGCACAACATAGGTGACCAGAGACGTTCTTGTTGTCCTACAGTAGTCCATTTACTGCAAGTCCGTATTGTAAACACAACTCAAATGTAGATGATCCAACCAGCAAAAATTACATTTACAATATGTTACTATGTACTAATAAGTTACTTTTGAAAACAATGTTTTATTCAAAAAGAATCTCCATCCAGATGAGCATTTTTGCGCACCAACCATACTAAAATACTGAAAAAACTTGAGCATTGACATAGACTGAGCATACAAGCGCCAATGTAAACAGTTGGTTGCTTAGCAGAAAATATGAGACAAACAAGAAGCAGGTTTGGTAAAAAGTAAGAAATAAAGTGTGCTTGTGCACACTAGAGGGTTGAGGGGTCTTGGGGTGGATGTAGCCTAAGGTCAAAGTGAAAAGTGCAGCAATAGCTCCACACTCCTTTTACTCCTGTTAAAGGTGTGCCTCCTGTGGCTACTTACCAAAGGGCTGTGAATATTTATCCTACGCCACTAACTATAGAAAGTTTTATTTTCTATCAGGGGAAATGACCCTTTAAGACATAGACTATTTCTTTGAATTTTAGGCTGCAAATGGCAGAAAAACATCAAGACCCCAACTGTGTGCCAGACTCATAATTTCTCACTCTCCTAGGCCTTGTGTGTTTTGTACATTCCTCTCTGCTGCTGCCCGTCCACAAGGCAGCACAAGGTCACAGGGCACAAAGAGGGAGACACTGAGGACGAGTGGGGGGCCTCATCTCTCAGAGTGCAGACTGTGGAGTTAGGCAACCAGAAGGGTGGCAGTGCGGGGAGGGGTAGAGTGGGGAGGAATGGTGGTCCCGTAAATCTGCCTGAGCTGGTTTGCGAGAGTTTGAGGGACAGACTTTCACAGGGAGCAGTGAGGGGCCACCTCTGCCGGCATGCACAGAGGAGCCGTTGTCAGGCTTTTCCTCCTCCACCTCCTGCCCCTGTCCATCCACTGAAAATCCACTGCGAGGATCCCTGCGGCAAGCAACAGAGCCCTGTGATCTCCACTTATGGAGGATGTATGGCCGCTCTGCCCACCGTTAAACCTGGGGTCAGATCTGCGGGGGCACTTATGTAACACAAACACCACGGACACCTGGTGGAGATGAAAGACTCGGCTCATATTTCCGAGCTGTAATGTGCCATAATGGCACCTACAGACCCATGGAAGCCGTTTCCTCCTCATGAAATACGCTTACGAATACTGGGGCCATGGTGGCAGTTGTCATGGCGATTGCGACCTGGTTGTCGAGATTCAAAGTGAGGATTTTGGGGCTACAACTCAGGCTGATGAGGACAATTTTGCAAGAGTCTCTCTTAAAAGCCATTTGCACTGAAAAAGAATTGCTATTATATGGGCGGGTTTGACAGGTAGTAAAAGTGCATGTTTCTGTGAAGAGGAAAGAGGCTTCATGTACATGTACGTAGGTGGACCATCTGTGTGTGTATCAAGCAGAGTTTACACTCATTTTACTGTCTTAAAATAACAGGGATATACTGCATAACTATCTACATTTTCGGCTTTGACTCCTTCAAGGCAGCAATGCGTGCAACTATTCCAATGCCCGTGGGGCAATGTAAGTGTTGGACAAAACACTGCACTGCCTCTGTCTAGCTAGCAAAGACACATGATGACATGATGCGCCCCTGGAGACCGAAAAGACTAATGGACTCCTTCAATTTAGCCAGATGTGAAATGAGAATAAGAAATCTCTCTGGCTTATTTCTGCCTGTGTTTTTAGGCGCTGATATAAACAAATGGGAAAATAAGTCCTGTTTGTCAGAGGAAACAGGTGCTCACATGCACGTAATCACCCGCCGTACTCAGAAAAGAATGGCCCCCCGTACCCACTTGTGGCCCAGAGAATGGGCTCCAGCTGGGCACGGTGTACATTACACAAACGAGTGTTTTGAGTGCCTCTTACAAGAGGCATTCATCTGAGGATATGGCTGTTCACGGTGGACAATGAGCGCCGATAGGGTCCCTGTGATTGTGATAAATGAGCTGACACAAATTAGAGCATTGGGAAACACATGAGAGGCAGGGTAATTACAGGAGATGCTTGCCACTTTAAAGAAGGCAGGGGCACACAAAACAGTCTCTTTATCAACAGGACAGATTATGAAAAAATGGGCACAAACAGAAAGGGCCTAAGAATAAAAAAAAACATGACTATGTAGTTTCAAGTCGTTTTTTCCCATTGTAGTTGTTTTACATCTTACTGGCAACTGTGTTCTGATTCCTAATAATAGAAAAAAACTGAAACATGTAAATAGGAATTTATCTCCACCCTGTAGAGCTATTTACTATTAGCCTATTTGATAATGGAAGGCCCATGTCGGACGAGACTTTCTTCAAACTTTTTTTTACAGTTTGTCACATATGAGATGAAGATTGTAGTACTTAGATCAGGGTATGATAGTCATTACTTGGAAGAGATGAGCTGTGTGCATCAAAAGTGTGAGCAGGGGGGAAATATAAGGACAGAGGATTTCCTGTCAGATACCCAGATGGCCAGAGATCAGCCTGGGTGTTTCTTGTCACCTCTAGTAGCGACTGAACAGGGTGAAAGGAGGTGACATTGCCCAAATCATCTATCTTTTTCAAAGCAGTGTGAAAATGAATGATCTCCACTTTCTTTGTCTAGTGTGTGTTGTCTTGCTGTTGTCTAAACGCTTAAGCATACAATTCCAACAGGCATGAATGCTGTGGCAGTTCTGTGTTTTTCCAAAACAGAGAACCTTCATTTTTGATATACTGTATATGAGTAGACATTATGAAAATGAAGACTATAGTAGTTGCCTGCAGTGTTTATGTGTTAAAGTACACGAAAACAGCATTAATTCCATTTGTAAAATGTCGTATTTTTACTGACTTTTACTTTTAAGAAAGAACTGCCAGAAAAAAAACGTTTATCTATGAAGTATATCATCAGCCTTTAAATCAGATTTACACAGCTCAGCAGGATATTCCACATAGCACGAACAGTTCTAGTTACAGTATAGTAAAACCAATCTCTGTCTATCTTTCCTCAGTATCAGGAGCAGCTGTGCGGCAAATGTGGTTTCGAAGACAGTGCTGCCATGGGAAACCAGACAGGAAGACATTAATACACACATTTTTCCTCACGTGCATCCTTTCACCCAGTATCCCTAAACCTGACTTCACTAGAGAGCAAATCAGGTTGATAAAGTAGTGCTTAGATGTTTGTGTCACCTGGGCTCTGCATTTGATGACAGGAAAACTAAGATGAGTGTTTGGCTAAACCTCCTCCCCTCTTTTCTCATTTACATGTTTTTTTTCTTTTTCTATTCTCAGGACAACAGGAAACTGTGACACGTGTTAACCAGCAGTTATTTCCAAGCCATTGCCAACATGCTCTGATTTCATCGACATTTACTGGCAAATTGAACCAATGAATGGATGACATGGAGTAAATGTGCCCGTGGAGGCAGAGTGCAGCCTGGTGCTCACTGGGAAATATTGGCAACCCCTTCGATTAAAAGTTAATCAGTGAAGGTCAGTCATTTTGTTGCCAAAGGCACTAAGTTGGCAACGCAGCCTATGAAATGTATAGGGTTGTCCTTATAAACACTGAAAATTGTGGAATTACCTAATTCAACATAGAACAAAGAAAAGCTAAAAAAAAAAAAGCAGATTCCTTTGTACTATATTTGACAGCACTTTAATTAGAAAGCAGCTTTATTTCATTACAATATGTGTTTTTTTTCTCGGATAAACACAAAACGTGATTTAATGGATTGTCGTTTTGGTGACAATGACGTCAGGGGCGGGCGTAGAGTGAGGGGGCGGGGACAGTGGCGGGATTCGCTAGGTCCAATCAGAGGCTGTGAATGTGAACTAGCGGTCGCCCGTGCTCAGTGTGCCAGAGAGCTATCGGTGAACGGGCAGCAGAAAAGCTTCGTACCGGACTTCGAGTCGTCCTCAGCGGCGTGTTTGTGTGCTGTCGGTCGGTGTGCGAAGCGGCGGATGGCTCGTTAACACCGCAGTTCTCAACTCCCTCTCATGCGTCGCTCCTCGCTGCGGTAAAGCGGATATTTCTCACTTTTCCCCGGCGTCTCGGAGCAGCGCAGCAAGATGAAATACAAAGTAAGTGAAGCGGCGCAGGTTGACTCGCCGGATACTTTTCGTGTCTTGGGTTTGAAGAACACATTGTGAAGTTTCCCAAAATAACAACAACATCACAACAAGGCTGGTTTGGTCCAGACCTGGCCTTAATGGCTTGTACACGGTAACATTATTTTTTGTTTGGCGCGAGTTGTCCTTTAAATGGACGCACCCGGGTTAGTTTGTAAAACAAAAATAACAATAAAAACGTATTACTCAGAGACTGGGTGAGGAGGAGAGGATTCTGGGTCCTGACTAGTTACGTCCGTCTGGTGCTCATACGTGACTGTGCGTGTAGTATGTGTCATCTCATGCTTGTCGGGTTGCATCACAGTTAGTGGAACCACAGGGGCGTAAATTAAGCAAGGATGCAAGCAAATCCAAAAGCCAGACCCTGCCCCTTCTTATGTGTCATTTTTGCACCGAGCAATGTTTTTCCCCCCTGTGTAATTATTGATCCATTGATCTATTTAAGCTGTTTACTGTATCACGTTGAGGCAATGTTACAACCAAAAACAGCTAGAAATAAATAAATAAATCCCAGGGCATAAATGTACATTTATGTAACATTTAATACACAAGTGTACTCTACTATATGTTTCCACTTGTAGCTCAGGCCATTTGAAATATTCCCCAAATGAAATGAATGTTGATGCTCTGGATCTCACAGATTGTCCTTTACCTCAGCATGATGTAGCCAATCGCTGGCTCTGTTGTGTCTGTCGCTGATTATTTCAGGGTTAAGTCATTTTATATGTTACAACTTGCTGCTGTTTTTGTCAACACTTTCCATTTTTAAGCACCATCTTGGGAAATGTTCAGAGAGATCATTTGTGTCATAGTGTTGTCAGTTTTTTTATTCATCATTTGCTCCAACCTCTTCGGCCTCACCGTAAAAAAAAAGGGAAGCAAAAATGTTTTTTCTCTCTCATGCAAACTTATTCAAAGTGTTGAGACGATTCTAGGGTTTTGAGGGAAGTGTCTTCACTTTTTAACTGGCTGTTTCCTGAAGTGTGAAGCCGCTGTTTGCCACAGCTTTAGCTCGGACTCCAGACATGACATAGATGAAGCAGTGATGTGTAATTTCAGGTCCCCCGCTCCTCAGTGCCCGCTGGGCCTGTTGTCAGGGTTTGGTTCTGATCGGAGGGTGTGCACACTGTGCATCTGCGTCATGGTCCTAACTGACTCATTGTCCTGTTGAGTATACACTTCACAGTTTGTCGGGGGAAGTTTAGAGTGACGGTTAGTTAGTTAGAAGTTAGTTGGCTGAGGCCTGTGAGCAAGGACTTTAGGGTCGGAAACAATTTTGATGTAATTGATTATTAAAAAAAAAAAAAAAAAAAAAAAATGGATTTTGGAGTGGATTTCATTAAATTGTGATCTGTCATCTGTCCGTTGAGAGGTGAACTGTACAGTTCTGCAACCTCTGATGCAGAACTGTGTTTCACCGTCCTTGTTTGTCTTGGACATTGAAACATGATCGAGACCTGCATAGAAACCACGCAGCGTTTGCTCCTTGCTTATGATAAACTTATCTGCATTATGTAACTAAAGTGCTAGAGGAAAGGGGGGTGGCTGGGAGAGAAAGGCAAGGTGGGAGACCATGCAGTGTATATGGCCTCGCCATGGTTAGTTTGTTTATCAAGTTCCTTGTGACCCTCAGATTCTTGTTCAGAGCTGTTCACCGTGTCACAGTTTATGATATCAGTTTTTCCCCTTGAGCTCAGTCACAATGAATTATTAACAGCTATTTTAAGCGCTCTTTTCCATGCTGAGTGGTAATGTTTAAACAGAAGCATATCGAGGTCACCCCAGCGGTGGCGACCCCCCCCCGTCACATGTCTTGAGGCGAGAGGGTGCAGTCTGACCACAAGCTGCTTTCCTTCTTCCCTGACAACAGCGATAGTTTCCAACAGGTGCTCAGGTGTGAAGGCGAGACTTTTCTTCCATAGGTCACCTAATGTGTATAATCCCTAAGATGGATCCGGTACAAAAAGGGGTCTCCAACCTTTCCAGCGAGGCCTAGGGACTTCTGAGGATCAGCAACATGGAAAATAAAGAACTGACGTCTGGTGTGGTTTAAAGGAATAGTGTGTAAAAAAAATATTTGTTTGTTTGAGTTTGTTTTTCATTGGATTAAACAAACTGAATGTGATGTTCATACCGATATAGCTGTGGTAATCTAATATCTGGCGGTTTATCATTCAACCTCTAATGCACATTTCCTAGTATGTCAAAGAGTTGTTTTTAGAAGGTGTTGTGCGACAACTTCACTCTGGGAAAATAACTAAAAGAAGTCTCTTACGTACTTTCTTACCCAGAGACCATCACAAACTTTCAAGTCATTCCTTCGAAGCTGACGTAACTGTTGCAGAAATAGCTTCACAACCGCACCGAGGAGTGATTAGGTGAACCCATACACTGGCCAATATGTGTCTTTTCCTCAATGTTTCTCTTTTACGGGTTCAGGTTCCAGGCACTGGTCCAAAAGCAAAAGGAGCTTGAGGAGAGCAGACATTGTTCTGAGAAGGAGGAGGATGAGGGGGAGGACGATCTGGGATGCTGAAAGGGGCTGCAGAAAATGAAAGGGAGAGGAAGTTGTGGGGGGAACAAGAGGGCAAACAGAGTTGGATGTACTGAAGGGGGGATGGGAGTCGGGAGGTCTAGGGGCCCCCCCGTGAGAATGAGAGCAACCCAGGCAATCGTGCATGGGAAGGCTGTTCAGAAGATGCACATGATTGTTTCAAGTTGCCTCTTTGCATAGTTGAGTAGAGTGTGGCAACAGGGCACGTCAGGTCCCCTTCTTTTCTGTCTCTGTGTGCATGTGTTGTTGTGAAGGGCAGTTGCATTGTGCAGAAAGAAAAAGACATTTACATTTCCTTAAAAAAAAAAATGTAATCAGATAGACAAAAAACAAGTCCTCCGCTGGTTTCCTTTTTACCAACCTCCGCAGGCTTCACACATTTAAGAACCGTCTCTGTCTTGTAACACTTTAGGCCAAATTCAACACAGATCCCTTTGCTATTCCGCTGCCTGATATGATCGTGCTGCGACATTATGCGGCTTGAGTTTTCTCTCCCTTTTGCTGCGCCATTGCTTGCGTGCAAGACTTCCACTGAGCGTGAAGAGCTTCTCCCCCAGCGAGAATGAATAGCAGTCCCTCCTTCACCCCCACTCCTCGCTGTGCCCTCGCTTCATGAGCCAGCCATTAACATTTTTAAAACAGTCGGTGTCGAGACGGACTACATTGTGTGTTTCTTCCATCCTGAGTAAGAGGC
>JAFBJU010000199.1:785070-840751 GCA_016785305.1 Colistium nudipinnis
TAGATATTTGTCATTTGTCTTTATGTTTGACCTTTGGCGGAAACAATTATTGCCACCCCACCCATCATGGCCTTGAGGAATGCCAACTATTTTGCAGGGTCAACTCTCATGTTGTGGGCAACCTGATTTCACCCCTGTGCAAAGCATAGTGAGACAGGAATAATCATTTTTCTAGCAGAGGCATGCCTGATGTCCAATGGTTGCAGCTCCTTAAATGTGAGAATTGGCTGCTACTCATTGTCTCGTAGGACAGGGAATATTTTGGACTGTTGTTTTTTTGTGCTGGTGCAAAGACTGACAGTAACACTGCTGTGGTTTATTGAAGCTTCTGGAATGGGAATCTGGCCCCTTAGCATTCCAAACTTCTTTGTGCGATTTTTTGAAAGTCTGTGCCAAAATAGGCCAACAAGCAACAGAAAGAAGCCCTTCTGAGAAAGACACACAAAACTTATGTTTGCTGTTGACGTTTTCAATGATTTTGCAAATAAACCAATTTGTAGCTGCAGGAAATTGTTTAATTAGGTGACTGAACACTAAAAGGTACCTTATTTTGATAATATATTAACCATTTAAGTAATGTTTCTTTTCTGTCTCGTGCCAGCTTCTCAAATGTCAAAATTCACTGTTGAAATGACAAAACCACAAGCATCATTTGTATTTTTTTTTAACAATATTAGAACACATAAGTGTTCAGAAAGGGTGAATCTTTCCTTCCAGTAAACAAAGGACTCTTCTTTTATCTCCGATATCCATCGAGTTTCAAAGGGAGAGGATGGCAGCCTCAGTTGTTTGCCTTTCAGTGTCTGTGAGATCCTCACGTAGCGTGAAATCGGATGGACACTGGGGTGAATCTCCATCTCATTTGCTATTCCTATATGTAAAACCCTTCAATGTGGCCCCGCTGAGATACCATGAAACATATTTCACTTCTCGGCTCATGCCCCTCGGTGGGATTAGCTCCAATCTCTGGGGGTTACCAAGATGCACTCATGTACCCTCGTTTGGCATCAGTGCCAGGATGGGAAATAATCCACATCGTCTCCGCTCTGCCAAGCCTGAGTGCTTGTTGGCTGGGGTCCCATGAGTACCATCCATGCTGTCGCCTTTTTGTGTTCCTGATGCTGATTAGACCTATTTTTTTTTTGGTGTAGTAAATTGTCTTTTTAGGTCAGAGGTCAAACAACAAACTGGCAGGGATTCAGCAGTGCGGACGTGTGGGTCTTCACTTTGAAGGACAGTTTCTCTTCCTGCTGCTTTACACAAGCCCAGAATGAAGTGGCAGAATATGAGATGCAACATTGCACAATGTACTTCCCCAGCAGCTCTTTCAGTTCACAGTATTCAATGCGCTTTTGAGTGTATCTCCAATGTGGCTTTCACATCTTATTATAGGTTGAACATTGCGTTCAGGACCCGAGTAAGGGAGTCCAAGATGTGATATGATAAGACTAGGTCGTTGGTTTCTCTTTGGGTTCTGCAGGAAATGCTGCAGGCTAAGGAGTGGACCAGAAACAGAGGAGACCGTCATGTCAAGTTACCTTGTAGTTTATGTGATCGTAAAAAAAAAAAAAACATCAGTGATGACTAGGCAGAGTGAGGAGGAGCTGAACGAGGACAGTCACTTCACCCTAGAATTACTCGAATCACTTCCTGTGAGTTATTATAAAGGTGGCTGAGGATTTTATCATCATTTCGTGACTGCTGTCAATACCAACATGATCATAAAGTTATAATAACAACACAGGAGCAGAACTGTGCCTTTAGTAAACCCCTACTTTGAAGAAGATACTATGACCAAAGCCATTTTCATTTTCACTAAAGAAACCAGATTTCCAAATTCAATTGACATATTCTTGAGAACATCTGGCCCAATCAGAGCGGGGAACTCAATGAATCATCACTATGGTAGGTAACTATCAATGAATAACATGTATGCTGGAGGAAACTTCAGCATTACCAAACACAATCTGTGTCTGCTTTTTCTATTTTGGGCTTACACTCAAAATAAAACCGAACTCAAAATAATGAAAATAAGTCTGATTGAATAAGAAATCGGGTGTAATGTCTTTGTCACAATGGACGGTGATGCAGCTGATGATCATGTTGACAACTGGGTCATACTTCCTGTTGTTTTCACAGCATGTGCACATTCACCTTGCACAAAATCTTTGCATCACATCTCTTCCTCTGAAGCTCAAGTTTAAAACAACAAACAAACCGCTATATTAATGTAATATTTGTAGGTGGAAACTGCTGTGTTTACTATCTTTGCTAGTTCAGGGAGGAGCAGAATTGCGGAGAATTAAAAGTTATATTAAAATATAGATTATTGCATTACATCTTCCACACATTAGGGGTGCAATTTAAACAATAAATAAATAATTGATCTATAAAACTTTAAAAAACAGCAAGAAATCTCTTCCTTTGTCTTACCATCAGTCCATTATATTCCGTTTACTGAAAGGAACACAAGAGAAAAACAACAAATTCGTTAAAGAAGTTTGATTTAATTAATCTTTAAAGCAGTTTCACAGGAACTAATCAAAAGAGCCCCGATTTGCAAGCTCAACTTTGTTTAGTTGTCAGGGGAGCTCTATTATTAGGACACACTCATAGTCACTGATTAAACAAATACGTATAAGTCAGTCAAACTCTGAGGTTTTGAGCCTAGGTGGTTTGTCACAGCTTGCATTGTGAGTTTGAATGCCACATGGCACATATCCTGTTGAAGAGACTGTTACCCCTGTTGTTGAAGTGATCGCCGTGCCCACTGTTCGAGTGACTATGAAAAAAACAGTCGATAGACTACCAGGCTAAAATAAGATCTTTATTGATTCGATTAGTTTGTTGTAACTCTATAGCTGTACGTGTGTTGTAAATAAAAAGTGATCTACAATTACTTTCGAAGATGAGGATTGATTCATTGTGCTGCAGCAGTGATTTGTTGAATCATGTCTCCCTGTGTGCTGAGGTTCAAAACGAAAGCACCAAACTTGTGACACTTTTCCACAAGACTTTTTCTGAGACGGAGAAGGTAACATTTCAAAGAGACTGCTGTGTAATTATGCTAATACATGGCCACTGGCAGGGCTTATAACGAGGCTGTAATCAGAGGGTCAACCATCCTGAAAACTCTCCAAATGAAGAAATTACCATGTACTCTGTGCTCACAACCAATTCCCATGAGCCTCTCTTACCCAGAACCCTTCACACGGCCCATTTATTTGAACTGGCTCTCACCCGCAGCAGGCCGCACTCCAAGGAAAGACTCGTAAAAGTCATCAGGTCCTCATTTTCATCATTACTATAATTATTTTCTATATTTAACCATGTGAAATGAGGCCAAATGAGTGTGTATGAACCACTCCGGGACACGTGTTGCCGTGGTACGGCCCTCGTTTTCACACCGGCCCCTGCTGCACAGCGACGCAGTCGGAGCGCACTGCTTTTTTTTAGGGGGCAGGCTATGTTTGTTTGGGTTGAAAACATCCCAGTCTCGCAGAAGGCAGCTCTGCTCCCGTTGCTGTGGAGATGCGGCGTTCTGCTATGCGGTGTGGTGGTGCTTTTTGGCAGCAGCAGCAGCAGGGGAATGTGAGTGTTTGTGAGCTTGTTTACCCAAAGCCACCTTCATTATTATTAGACTGATGCACACTACCAGGGAGAGGCGGAGCCAAAACCACCCAGAGAGAGCACTTACTGAAAGCGAAGGTGGGGCCCTTTCGCCAGGCGGTGAAGTTACGTAAGGGAGTTCTTTATTTTTGGACTGGTCAGCGCAGACTCTCCGTTGGAGAACGTTTGTATTGTTTGTGTTCAGGCGAGACGCTGGTGGAAAAAAGGGTGCTTTGTTGATGTAGAGCTGTATGAGTCATGAGGGGGATTCATAGAGGGTGGTAGTGTTGTGGACAGCTGGGTCTTCAGTGGAGATATCGTCCTCCAGGTGCGAATATGGACAGCTCAGCTTTGCACGATTTTTCGCTTTCTAATGACAAAAACATACGAAGCCTTCTCGAAGCCAAATGTTGCCACGGGCAGCATGAGACCCGAGAGAACCTGAAAGAAAACACGTGTGCCTCAGGTTTTCAGTAAATAGGCCACGAACATATTTAGAGCTTAAATGTGAGACCATATTTCACGTTGATTGATGATGGGTGAATGGTTATGGTCATATTTCAAGCAGAGGTAGAGAAAAACTTGCCATCCTCTTAAATGTAAATACATTTTTTTATAGTATGGTGAGTATGGTATCTATACAATAATTTGTACCAGTGGAGACAGTAAACTGTAATAACCGGATCTGTAAATCAGAACAAATGTATGTAACAGATGTATAGCTACTATAGATAAGAAATGTTCTTAAACTAACTAAAGAAGATACAAAAACAAAAAAAAGAGTAAACCTGATGTTGGAAGACAATTTTTAGAAGTCAGTTTAAAGGTTAGTGGATGAGATCGTTCCACAATGTAGTCCCTGCCTATTCTCTCTGCCCTCCTTAGTCTCTGTGATTTTGGGGAGTGGTACAAGTACATTGAAGCTTTAAACAGGTTGCAGCAGCATTTCTTCCACTTTGCCTACTTACAACCGATAACTTCCTGTAAGATTGCGCTCATCTGTTGGTGAAGCGGAGGCGCCTCACCCTCCCCTCCTCCCTCCCACCACGCCTGCGGACTGACAAATGGCAAACACATGTGTTTATAGGAGGATCAGTGGCAAGTGACAGAGCCACCGTGTTGTGAGTAACTAGTGTTTATGCCAGAGATCTGACGCCCGGTTTAATAGTCAGTTGCACCTGCCCCGATTACAGTGGCGCAGCGGACCGAAACAAACAAAAAGAAAGACGGCGGGAGCCGAGTCTTCCCCATCTGCATCGCTTCTGAAAGATCTGTATGTAGTTGATGGTCGTTACACCAAACAAGCTGTTTGCTTAGTATGATTAAAGCTGATGTGGTGATGTGTTTCACATGACCCATCATTTACATTTGCCTCGTCAGTCATTGACTCTTGTTCGTCAGTAACTCACTCTATTTTTTGACTCGGGGTGCTATAAATACATATTGTCCGTACGTTTACCCAACCAAAAGCTTGGTCCAAATAACAAAAACTACATAGCGGTGAGAGCTAGGTGTAAATGTGTCAAACTGTTCCCTTTTGGGATTTTGTGGTCCCCAGATTCCCCACAACAGATGATACCGTCTGTGTTCAGACTGATGTCAGACCAGATGTCCAGTAGTTTGCTCATAGACACATAGCAGCAGGGGTTAAAGTGCACTTTGTGCCTCCTGGGAAAGCAATGGCATTCCTATTGCAAATGTGGCTTTAATATAATGAAGACTATGGCATTTCGCAACCAATATTACTCGGGACACCAGCCATTAGTCAGGATTAGACATAAGACACTAGGAAATATTTGAAGGTAACACCTTTGATTGGATTATTAAATTAAAGTCATCAAATTCCTATATTTAATTCCTAAGCTATGGTATGAGAGGTATTGTACCACATTTAGCAGCTAGTTATACCAGGACAGGAAGACATAAACGGAAAATATCATGGAATTGGGACATTGAAGTCATCACTTCAAAATTGTGTTTCATAGCAATTCCTGTAACGTGTTGTCTGTTAGTGTGATTTGCATTTCTGTGAGTTCTGGTGTATGTTCTCCTACCGCTGCTGAAATACAAGCGGTTTTCATTTCCGTTTCTTTTCTTTTCATTTTTTTTGGAGGGGGACGGGGGTGGTTTGCAGACCTGGTGTTGGTTTGTGACAGTGAGCACACAGCGAGAGAGAGGAGCATGGTGTGATGTGGCTACATCTACACTACTTTATTTTAGTATAAAAACACGTATTCCGACTTCTTTTTGTCCATGATGTTGCATATCAATACCCATCACTTGTGATTTTCTCTTGGGCCATATTATTGGACATCTTGGACAGTGTGTTTTGCAAACTTAATTTTTGTTGACTTTGTAGTTGACCTTTAACTGCTCTCGTGCATCGTGTGGAGATGCCCCGCTATTATTTTATTATTATTGTCATTATTATAATTTAGTTGGCTGAGATTGATTTGTGGGGTCAGAATCAAACTTGTAGCGGCTAGTTGGTTGGTGGTTGTCCAACGGTGTTGCTGGCTAATTGCCCTGTCAATGTACTCAGACAATAGCCAGGGAAGGCAAGCCCCACGGTGAGAGATAACAGTGTTTCGAGCTAATAGAGTTTCACATGGGAATCGGGCCGGGCGAGAAAGAGGAAGGCTAAGAAAGTTCAAGGCGGCCTAAAACCAAAGTGGGCTTCCTGATTCCCACACTGTGCTGCTGAAGGGTGAGGTGTTAAAAACAAGGACCACAATAAAAAAGGTTTCTGACTGCCCTTTTCTAACTGAAACATTTGAAAACTATTTCTTATTTACGTGTTTCTGACAGTACTCGGTCTGTTAATATGACTTGTTGATCCACATGTGCTTGTAGCGTGTTGTGCGATTACAAATCCAATTCCAATCTTCTATTTGGCTCTTCTTATCCGATACAAACTGAACTGAACTTAATCCGGCTCACTATGCCGCAAGATGAGCGTGTAGGGGGATTTAAAGCGAGCAGTAAGCTTCAATCATGCTGTCCGTTTTAAAGTTTAAAATGTGGAAGAACTTACAATTTCAGTGACACGACAGAATAGAGTCATTTTTATTGGTATTATTTAGAACAAATGCATATTAGTGATTACAGTTAAACTGAGCTGAATTAGGACAACTAAAACCTAAATACATATCATAAATATTTTATTTATATATTAATTACTATCACTATTGAACTAATCATTATAATATTAATTATTCATTAATATTTGAATAATCTAGTTAGTTATATATGTATATACATTTATTTGTCTTGTATTCAAACATTTAAAACGAATTTCCAAACTCAGTCATGAACAACTTGGATGGAAGAGAAAACACTGTCCCTCTGTAGTTGTATCTTCATTAAAATATTTTTGTTGTCATTTTATTGCAAAACCATAGGCATTAAGTCCAGAAGTGAAGATGTTTTCATCTCTTTACAGGGCCCGACTGACTGGTTACGGTTTAATGCTGCAATAAAATATAAGAAATGAGGATTGGTCAAAGAAACAAAGACAAGCTGAAAAAACTAGAATCAAAGAGCATGAGTGTACGTGGCAGAAAGTATCGGACTTCTGATGTGCCGTTCAGATCCCAGGACTTAAACGTGCGAACGTATAATGCTGCTAAAATGAAGTATTCATGCTCAGTTAACTCCTTCCCCCGGATGAATAAAGGCTTAAGGGAAAAGGCCGATGCATTTACTGGGGCAATTAGTCTTAAATGCCTCTCTCAGACACAGAAGTGGCACACTCTGGGGCTTTTCCTATCAACAAAATCTGCGGTTTTGAGTCATTATCCCTCAGCCCTCACTGGCCCTTTAGATAACTGCCCTGGAGCAGGGGGCACAAGCTGAGAAAATCCCATCAAGTTCAGATTGGGTTTGAAAGACATCTGGTGTGGTGCTGCAGGCTAATGGCAAACCTGCATGATAATTTGAAGAGCCGGGTTCACCAGCATGTCAATCACGGCAACTGGCACAGAGGTTCAGTAAATAGTGTTCTCAAGTGTTTTCAATGAATATGAGTCGTTACTGGAAGTATTCTTACTCTCTTTATTGTGTAAAATTGGTGGATACCGCTCTGAGATCTCTACGAGCAAATATGATGCAACAGTCAGTTTACTTATACTAGGATAAAGAGTGGAAACTGGGTGAAACTGTTTTACTGGCTTTGGCACACAAAATTTGCCTAAGTCTTACTCAGACATGACACAAATGATACAACCGAAGGTCAAGGTTGTTGTAACTTGCCTTATTTTTTTTATTATCTGAAAAAAACTTATAATGCAAACTGTTTTTTTTTGCCCACAGAATCTCATGGCCAAAGCATTGTACGACAACGTGCCTGAGTCCCCTGAGGAGCTGGCCTTCCGTAAAGGGGACATCCTGACCGTCATCGAGCAGAACACGGGAGGTCTGGAGGGTTGGTGGCTCTGCTCCCTACACGGGCGCCAAGGCATCGCCCCCGGCAACCGCCTCAAACTGCTGATCGGACCCATGTTCGATGCCCAGTCGCCGCCGGCCACGGCCGGCGCAGCCGCTCAGTCCCCTCAGAGCTATCAGCCGAAGGCTGGTGCCGGCTCTCAGGGGCTCTACCAGGTGCCCCCATCACTCCAGAGTCCACAACAACAGAGCATCTACCAGGTTCCCCCTGGACAAGATGTCTACCAGGTCCCACCAAGGAGTACTCTCGCGGTTGACAACACACCCAGCAAGGTAAGAAACAGGAAATTGGAAAGTTAGTTTCTACTTTCCGTTTAGCTGGGGAAAGAAATTTGTGAATATTTCCTTTATCAGTGAATCCGTCTTTTCATCTTTTGATTAATGAGCCACCAATGTGCAGGTTTTTATTACAACCAAAGGCTGCGCTAGCCAATTTCCCTGAGACTTAAAGTAGAGAGGAGGAAGCCATCAGTAACTGGCTGACAGGGAAATCTTGGTGCTCTAAGGCACAACATTTCCCCCTGGTTTAGACTTTAAATAACTGCAAAATGCCCATCAGCTGTGTTGGCTTACTATGACATCTTACAATTGTGTGATATGTCAGACAAATTGTCCAAACATTTGAAATGAAGAATTTGCAATGATATAAAACAGAAAGGGCGGCAAATTCTTTTGTGATGAAACTGGCATTTATCACAGTGAAATAAGCTATTCATAATTGATCATGTTTAAAGTAAACAAAGCTGTTCTCGCAGCAGGCCCAAACAAGTCTCTTTACACAGAGCAGTTTCAGCTCAGTGATCCACACATAATGAATATGCTTCAGATACAGTGGTAAAAAAAAAGTTGAACAAAGGAGTAGAAAATAAGGGAATTCTGTGGGTTTATAGAAAGACAGAAAATTGATACGGGTTCATTCCCTGACCTCTGGAAACAGTTCTTTGGGATCACAGTGGATTCGAATAATAATAACATCAGGTCCGGTGGGTGAGTCGTGCTCCACAGAGTATGGGTATTAGACGTGATAGGACATGGCGTTTACGCAGATACTCCGTGACCCGTTATCCTACAGCCTGTTATCTGCGGGTCTCATCAGTGCGAGTGCACACACACAGAACGCAGAGAGGCCGGAGAGATTGTGGGTCTGTAATGTGAAAGGAGGACAGGGTGTGCCTGGCCTGGTGCTCGCCACAGAGCAGGGTAGTGTTTTTAAGCGGGGCTCCCACATTACTTGTATATTGGCACATTGTGTGTAGCAGAGCCAGTCTAAGCCACAGAAGGGCAGTGAATGTGGGAACAACTCGTGGAAAAGCAAACAGCACAGTGCTGTTTTTTGGATTTTGGTGGAGCCCAGCTGCCTGGATATAGATTTCTTTTTATATTTAAATGCTGCATGTAGTTATTGAATAACCCGCTGGTCATTTACAGTATTGCTTTATACAATCCTCCAAGCAGTGTGTCCATTATTTTTCTTGGTTTACTGGCAATAACAGTTTTATACACGCTGGATCAGCATATTTCCGACTGTATTTAAAGCCTGCAAAAGCAATGAGGGATGAAAAGCTTCCTAGTGAGGCTCACATTCTGCATTGAGATTATCTATTCAAATAATAATGTTCCTATTATCACAAAGCATTTGATTGGCTGGTGCTTGCGAAGCAGCACAACCACAATTTCATTTGAGAGCAGCGTCTATATTGATGCCTCCAACGTGTGCGGTATGTGTGATCAGGGACATTTTCCGCCAGATTTTACGTAAAGCATCAATTTAAATAAGAGTAAGAGGAGTCCTCCTTTATTATAGGAAGTCAATGCCACGTGTGTGCTGAACACAAGGGAACTAGTTCCAGCACCTCAGACCAAATCATCCCTCCAGGAGGCAAATAGTAATTATATGCTGGATGAGATTTTGATACCCTAAGGATGATTTATTATTTTTATTTTTTTATCAAAATAATCAGCTCCATTCATCATAGAAATAGGCCAAGGTCTGCATTTTAGCAGGTAAATGGGCAGCAGGAGCCAGGAGCTTAGAGGACTTTGTTTGGTCCACTGCACCGGAGTGAGTGCGATAAAGTCGGTCCAAGCCGGAGGGGCAGAGATGAGAGACCTGTCAATCAACCTGCACAGTCACACACACACCCGCATTAATAAACACGCACACGCACATGCACACACACACACACACACACACACACCTGTCGACCAACACCTCTCTTTTCCACTCACAGGCCTTTGGGCTTAGCAGAGGAATGGTATTAAAAACGCTTAGGTGATAACCACACACACCCGCATTAATAAACACGCACACGCACATGCACACGCACATGCACACGCACATGCACACACACACACACACACACACCTGTCGACCAACACCTCTCTTTTCCACTCACAGGCCTTTGGGCTTAGCAGAGGAATGGTATTAAAAACGCTTAGGTGATAACATTTTTTTTGCTGTAATCATGTTATTGAGCAGATTAAATTAAGTCTTGGACGTTTAACTTTCCCTCCAATCTGTGCTTATCAAAGTGGTGCAATTTTCGGCATTTGTTCCCGCCTGTTAAATAGAAAGGTTTTAAGCTTGCGTGTGCGAGTGTGTGCTCACGTCTATGTGTCAGTGTATTTGCAGGGGTTCAGACACGGCCTGGTTGTTTTCCAGTGACGTTTGTCTGCTGGACAGACGTACCATCAGTCTCTTTGGCCACAATCAGTCCTATTAAAAGCCAAACAGCAGTATCTTAAGAGACACTGCTGCGATTTCAGGAGAGGGTTCGGTTAAAAAAGTGAAACATTTTGCATGAAAAATAATGTTTTAGCAGAGGAATGGTATTAAAAACGCTTAGGTGATAACATTTTTTTTGCTGTAATCATGTTATTGAGCAGATTAAATTAAGTCTTGGACGTTTAACTTTCCCTCCAATCTGTGCTTATCAAAGTGGTGCAATTTTCGGCATTTGTTCCCGCCTGTTAAATAGAAAGGTTTTAAGCTTGCGTGTGCGAGTGTGTGCTCACGTCTATGTGTCAGTGTATTTGCAGGGGTTCAGACACGGCCTGGTTGTTTTCCAGTGACGTTTGTCTGCTGGACAGACGTACCATCAGTCTCTTTGGCCACAATCAGTCCTATTAAAAGCCAAACAGCAGTATCTTAAGAGACACTGCTGCGATTTCAGGAGAGGGTTCGGTTAAAAAAGTGAAACATTTTGCATGAAAAATAATGTTTCCATCAGATGGAGCCCTTGATTTGGATCGACGTGATTTCATTTTTCTCTCATCCATGCTACGTATAATTGCAATTTTATAGTTCATCAATCAAACTACTGCTAACCTCAACACATTCCTCTTTAAACCAATATCCATTTTCAATTTTTTGTTCTTTCACAACTCTACCCAGCTGAAATCCTAATGGAGACTCAACAGCTGAAAATGTCTCGAGAATAAAGTCATTTTGACAGAGTATAACCATAAAGTATGTCATTCTGTTCCTAATTTCAAAGAGAAATCACCTCATTTACCAAAATTATAGCTAAGCTAGATTTCACAAAGCCAAAGTCATAGAAACTGATGCTTATTATATAATTGTCAAATCAAGAATTGACTCTCGGTTTAGGAGACTCTCAGGCGATATTATTAAAAGAAAAACCTGAACCAGCTGCTTATTCCACCTCAGAAGAACACTATACTGTGTCATGATATTTATAGAGTAAACTTTTGTTGATGTGAAATCCAAACCCTGACCTATGCTCTTCCAAACACCAAACTTGTTTACGACGGTTACTCCTTGTGAGAGCAGTATTGATGATAGGCTGCGGGGATTGACTCATAATATGTGCTGTGTAACATGCCATTTCCTTGCTGTCAAGTACAAGCAGGCATGTAAACACACACACACACACACACACACACACACACACACACACAGATCAGTTGGCTTTCCAAATGATTATGGAGACTGATGCAGGCTTCCGAAATGGATAATCCTCTCAAATGGCTGAAAAGTCTCCATGCCTCTCCCACAGAGAAAGTTTCCCGTATGTCCTTCACCATGTGTGTGTAGAGTCATGAATGCATGCGCTTCTGGCTGCCGCTCATATCCTGAGAATGCATCCTCTGGTTGGCATGCCAACCCCGCGGTGCAAATCCAGATTGGCGTCTAGTTATTTTCTCTTCATGTGGTGTGGGGCCCTGGTATATAAAGGCACACTGAGGTTTGGAGCTCTCTTCCTCTCTGGCTGTTTGCTTTGGTGTTGTGGCCTTGTCCTTGGGTGACCCTCCGGGGAGCTTCATACGGCTGCTCCCCCCCCACCCCCCCCACGCGCTCCAACCCGCTCTCCTTTAAGGCCTTGGAGCTGGGACCATGTGAGACAGATGCCCGGAGCTCTCGGGCCACACAATGAGCTCCCTCACATCGAGGCAACGCGGAGGCCTTGTTAGGGCCTTTAAGCATTCTGCTCTCAGAGGGCCATTTCTCATCTCAGTCTGCTGCTCTTCATTTTCTCTTTTCTTCTGCAGCTCTCAAAGGTGTGTCTGTTTCACTCGACCAGCGTCTCCTCTGTGCTCCAGTTTCCTCCGTGCTTCTCCCCTCTGACTCAGGCGCTGAGGTCACACCGTTCAAAGACGGGCTGGGTTCAGAGTTCAAAGATCTCCGCCGAGCGTCTTATCTGCTCCTACCAGACGGCCTTTTCATTCCTCGCTTCCTGCCTCCGTGAGGTCTGCTCCTTGTATGGGCATTTCCTCCATTCACTGCGTCATACCTACAGCTCCAATCTGCTCAATGGTGCCATAAAGAGGTGGGGGGGGTGTAACAAAAGGATTAATAAACTCCCATACTACTCGAGGAAGTGCTCTGATAGCTGTTTATGGTCTACGAGGGTGTGCCATGTGCCTTGATAAAGCTCCTTTTGGAAGTAACCAGGTTTTGTGTAATGAATGGTTGGTTTGTTTGCCTCCTC
The DNA here is from genome assembly GCA_016785305.1 of Colistium nudipinnis. Lineage (NCBI taxonomy): Eukaryota > Metazoa > Chordata > Actinopteri > Pleuronectiformes > Rhombosoleidae > Colistium > Colistium nudipinnis. The sequence goes on from JAFBJU010000199.1 coordinate 798,075, forward strand.
CATATTTTTCGGTACCTAATCATGCACACAGTGATCCCAAAATCAGATAAGTGAGTTATTTCTTCCTGGAGGCGGCCACCTCCTGCAGATGCTTGTCTGCTCCCCATTGTCGCAGTTGTGATGAATCGCTGGCCCACGATATTTGTCCAAGAGGGCCAAGTCATAAATCAGCTGTAGCAGACGGAGTCTCCTGCACGGTGTTCATATCGGGACCACTTTCTCCACTTTAACGTTTAAACACAAGACATTAGGCAATACAAGAGGGAAGGAGGAGATAAAACGGTACATACTAAGATATAGCAACATGTATTGCCACAGGATGATGCCACAACATTTTTTGAAGAAATTCATGGTTTCCCAGCAGATGGATCCCTGCTGACTTTTCCTCCGCATTTTTTGTTCATGACCTTGTTAATAGTTGTCAGTCAATAGAAAATGCTGGCCTGATAACTTTACAAACTATCACGGAAAACATCGTAAATGTATCGCCTGCCAAAAACCAGCAAACTCATTTTCATTGTAAGCTTGGTAATCATGTCTCCATGTTAGTGGTAAAATGGAATTTATACAAACCACTGTGCCTATGTTCAGCCCCACCGAGCTGCTGTAAGACTTTTGGTCTCATTGCCTGTTAAGATTAATACTAAAGGCATTTCAAGACATTTTTCATTTCACAGTATCTCTGTCCAAGGAGATTATAAATATGTATGTTTTTTGAGTGTAAATGCTGAATGTCACATTTTTTAACATTAGTTCCCTTCACATAACCATACCTCCAGATTAAGAGGCTGCTTTCATCTGAGAGGATAAATGATGATCCTATTAATGTTAAAGTCAGTGTTCTCTTTCAATGCGTCCCATTAAGCTCACTGTCTGTTTGGGTTTAGCCACTTGGACGTATCATGGAGACAGATGAAGGCCTCGCAGGATTTGAGACTTAATTACTTGCATTAATTAGTTTGGCACTTTAATAAGCTGGTGCAGCTCGGAGCGGCAGAGGAGACCATTATTGAGCAGTTCGGAGGAGCGAGGAAAATGGGCCACAACACTGCAAGAGAAGTCTTTGTGTTGTGATTCAGCAAAGCAGAAATGGGCAGGTTATTACAGAGCAGAAACACACCCTACATTTAAAGGATGCAGTCATATACAAAATATCACTGTTACCTAACATACGTCTGATTGCATGGTTAGATCGCTGCAGCTGGTGGTTCAGATTTCGTTTTCCCAGAGTCCTTGGGTGACCCTCACTAGAAGGTGAACCCACAATGCCACAATGCTGAAACAGGCGGAGGTCGTCCAGATCGGAACGCGAGTTCAAGAATGGTGACGTGGAGGTGTGAATAAAGAGATGGATGGATGAAATTCTATAGAGTGCTTCTGCCAAATTGCCAGCAGCTTCATTGTCACCATCTTTTATAACCAAGACTCTGTTGAAAAGCCTTGTTAGGGTTGTTGATTTGTGTCATCAGGTCATTAGCAGAGGGAAGTAGCTGTGCTTGTGTGTATGCAACCAATGAAAAGGTGTGACATGATGCTTTTCTTTTAAGCCCCGCCATTATTCACCCACTGGTAATCGTGCAGGAATGAGCAGGGTAGGGCTACTCTGTAAAACATAATGGTTACGAAAATTGGGCCACCTTTTTAACGGCTTAAATTGGTTTAGAGCTCCCATGTCTCTGAAACTCGAGAGATATTCCATCATTTGTTGTTTTGATGATGGTGGTGGATAGAGCTGTGTCTAAAAAAAAAAAACTCCCACTGGTGTTTAGTTGGGTTCAGATGTGGTGGCTGCAAAGGCCATAAACATATGATTTACATAATTTTCACTTTTCAAACCATCCAGTGTTTGGAAGAGTCAGCAGTTACTGTGAGCGTCTCCACTCATTTAGTTTATGATCATGCAAACGTGCAAATGTTCCATAACATAATAATAATGTATATGTATAATAATGTTCTCAGCAATTAACACGTATTAGCTGCAGCTAATTAGAACTGCAATTGGTCAAATCAAAAAAGATTTAGTGGCCGGCTTTTAGTATTTTATTAGTAACACCAAGATAAAACTGAATAAGTCTACGAGAACAATTGCCTTCACTTCATGAGGGTTATTGTGTCTAGTTCTGAAATGGTTTTAGTTTAAAAAATGTGTGGTGTTTTTTAAATTCTATTACTTTTTATATGTTGTTTGGCAGTTTATTTAAATAGGGTGGAAAAAATAATAGCAACAATATTTTAGCTCCATTTTAAGTCGCTCAAACTCGATATGTATAAAAACGGAACTGGTATAAAATGTTATTTTTACGGGAGAAATTTCATAGTAACTTTCATAATAGGATCCTAAAGGCTGATTTGTCTTTACAAACCAGACTCAATTAAACTGCCCGTTCAAAAGATCTAATAGAGTATACAACAAACTCATGAGGTACTTGTTGACTTTATGACGACACCTCTCAAATGACTCTGGAGTCAAGCTGAAAGATCCTACCTGCCAAAACCTGAGCCTGCCAGGATGCTAAGTAAACACAGTATTGCTCAAAGAGCCATGAGTCACTCATCGTAATGCGTAGGAGCATTAACGAGTCCTCTATCTGGCTCCTCAGGGCACGACTTTAAACCTGATCCCTCCATATACTCACAGTTTGCTCTGCCTCCTCCGCGAAGGAATCCTAGGATCCTATCACCTGAGTGGTAACAAATGTTTGCTCAGTCGCCCAAGCTCTTTGTGATGTCATCGCTCTCTTTAAAGACTGCCGTCGCTGCCATGCGAGCTCCAACCTCATCGGAGGCGGTAAATATGTACCCAACGCCAATTATAGCAGCGCCGAGCGGCCTCGGAGCAACAGCCCGCTGGGTAAACAGAGGTCGGAGATGGGAAATAAATGAGCAGTGTGCATCTGGCAGCGGCTGAGAGGAGCCGCTGACGGCGAGAGCGCCGCACAAAGCAATGACACGTACCTGTGGAAAAGGTCGCTGAGGTCTTTGACAGACACCCCAGTGCCATCTGCGTGAGGCAGCTGTGTCCAGACATCCCCTTATCGTCAGCACACAGGCTCAAACCGCAGGGACAGCAGCCGGGCTGAAGTGACCTTTTACCAAGCATCATTTTGTTGTTAGAGAAAGGCTACGGCTCCCTGTCCGCTGTGTCTAGTTACAAGCTCTGGGAGCTTTTAGTACCCTTTTTTTCCCCAAATTCACAACACATTTTTAGTCTGCAAACCAGTGCAACAAAACATGCAAACGTCAGGAATTCAGAATTTTGTTTACTGTCACACTGATAATATAGAGGAACTTTGCATACAATTGCAAAAATATATATATATTAGTGCTTGGCAACGATTATATAGCCGAGATAAATCGCGATTAATTGCATTGTTATGCGCAAAATACAATAATGAATTAATGTATTGCTCACTTCAATTTTAAAAGTACCTGAGTAGTATGAACAAAAGTGCAGTAGCATTTGTAAATCTCAACTTACACATTAATCAATGTTATCAAATGAAATATAAAACCAGCACATACTGTGTAGCATCAAGTTGACATTTATTATAATCCGTTTTCTTTTTTCATGAACAGGTACCATACACATTTTCTTTTATCAGGGAGCAGCACAAACAGTCTACAGTATGTTCAGTATCAAGTGTCCCTGTTAAAGCAGTGGTTCTCAACTGGTGGGTCATGTGGAGTGTCTTGTGGGAGTATTGCCTATAAAAATAATTGACGGCGTTAATGACTTAATGCGTTAACGCGATAATAACGCATGCCCATATAAAATATGTAAAAAGGTAGTTCACAGTTAGACCACAACTATTCTAGATCATTTCAATCAATTCTTCACATTATATAATGCACACTATAGTGCAACTTATTCTAAAAAAAGTGAAATAATTGACTGCATAGAAAAACAATGTTAATTAAAATAAAATGTGTTATTCAATAGACAATATTGTAGTTTCCAAAACGTTGCTATTTAAACTATATTGTGGATATATCATCTTAAATGTTTTACATCCTGAGGTGCAACGGTGCGTGAGAAGAGTGAAAAGCTGCTAGGCTATTTATTCCCATGCTGGTTTATTTCGGAGCTCGGTTCGATGTGTTTAAAGCCCACAGTGTATGTTTCAGCTCTGACCCCACAGGCCCTGTTGGGATGATGTATGCACAGACAGGAATGCCAACCATGAACACCTTAAATCACCACGGCCTTGTTCAGATTAGACTTATGAGAACCATATGCACTACTGTTAGTCAGACTCCAGCTCAGATGAATGGCATTCCTTTCCATACTAGGCGACGTACTCTCATTTTCCGTTCCACTCACCCCCACCCCCCTCCACCTCTATTATTTTTTTTTTTTCATAAATCTCTTTTACAAACCAATTCCTCCTCTCCCTCAGAATCATTTATCCCATTCCGAGTTGGCGGTGGTTACGGCTCCTACTGCTCACGCTCCGATAAATGTGTCCACGGTGCGAGAGATTGTGTTAGGATATTAACTGTGCTACGCAAAGACTTGCGGCTGGCTACGGGGACGAAAGTCTTATGCCTCCCTTGAGACTTTCCCTTTTGCCAGGAAGCCGTGCGCATGGTTCCTATTTTCGAGCCCTGTTATTGAACCCTGCTCGTTCCAGTGTGGCGATAGTGGTGCGTGGGGGCAGGAGGAGGAGTGCTGGGCTGAGGGAAGGACATTCCCAGCATTCCTCTGTCTGTCTGACGCAGCAAGGAGGTCTGCAGCTCGGCTTTTAGGGGATACAAGACAACGGCATGTTGAAAGGGGGATGGAAACACTGGGATTACGAGGTGTGGAAGGACTGATTAGCACTGAGCGGGCAATTAGGAGGGAAAATGTGATTGAAATAAAAGTGATGTGTACTATAGGTGTGGTTAAGTTTTTTTTTTTTCTTCCTCTCAAGCAATAATCACAGCATTATTCCTGCCTGTACCACAGTGTAAAATATTTTAAAGGTTTGTTAAATCCTACAGCTCAAAATGCTTGTGTTTTACTAGGGGTGGCCATCTGTACGAATGACTCAGTGATTACTTCACCAGAGTATGTGATTTAAAACCCACAATCCAGCCAATACTGTGGTACAACTCCTCAAACAGCCCTTTAATCATAAAACCATCTTCCATTGAGATGAATTTAGTGCAAGATGAAAAAAAAAACAACAACACAGATTTAAAGTTCCTCAATGTCGGGAAAGGGTTTCCCATATTTACAACATAATTTTACATCTGGTATTTCAGGTGAGGCTTGTGTAGCTTTTAAAATCGTTCTGAAAAGTGAAAATGTTGCGCATTTAAGTGAACGCTCTTGTATAGTTGGCATTTTAAAACCCAGACCAGCACCAGGATGTCTGTTGTTGATCAAGCTACTGTCTGAGCAGAACCATCTCCCTGCAGCTGCAGGTTTCTGTTTATCACATGGACTCTTAACAAATGTCTTGAGAAAGAGGGGACGCTGGACTGCCTCCGAAACCTCTCTTATAGTCACTAACTACCCTGTCCCAGGACACATACGCAGCATTATGGGGTTGTGTGTGTGTGTTTGTTTGTGCTGAGCATTGCTCTTCTCCATGTGTCGTCGTTTAAACAGCAGCACTGATTGTTTGCCCTTTCCCCCTGCTGTGCCTGGACAGGTGGTGACCCCGACCCGAGTGGGACAGTCTTACACTTACAGCCCAGGACAGCACAACCAGCAGGACCTGTATGACGTCCCACCCAGTAGAACACAGGGGGTAGGTGTCACATGTTCCACAGCATGTACGGTACAGAAGCAGGACCTATTCTGGCCACAGCTTTGTAATACAGCCTGTAATACATTTGAATGCAAATCTAAGAACATTGATTTCAAAGAGATTTAAATCACATTTACCATGAAATGTGGCCTACTCTAACATATATTCTAACAACCAATTCAATTTTGCATGCATTTGTGCTATGATATTGTTTCTATTTATGATGAATCAGACAGATGGGTATGGGGGTTCTAGTTGTACTACAAGTTTTACATATTGAACATACAGTTATAGTTAAAAATTCTGCCAATGGTAGCTGTGTATTTTGAAAAACCTGTTAGTATCAAGCTGAACATCAATTGTGCATTCATCTTGTCAGAGTTGCATTATAGACAAATATATTATTTAGACTTAGGATTCATCATGAATATAATTAAGTATGTACCTTTGACTGTGTGAGAGGTTCGTCGTTTTCTGCGTTGTACTCTCATGGAGAGCACATACTGTTTATATTTGGTCATCTAAAATGGAACAAAGGTCTTTTTAACAACTCCTGCTTCTGTCCTCGACACGTAGTGACCATATTTTAGCACATAGGATCTTCATGCATGGTTCCAAGTGTTTTATTGTCTTAGTGTCTTATTTGGTATCTATCTCTATACTCTGATGCTTCAGGTGTATGATATTCCACCTGGTCAGATGTTCGCTGGTCAGCACGGCGCAGCCAGAAACCAGGGAGTCTACGACGTTCCCCCCCCTCAAATCGATCCCAGGAGCCAAGGCGTTTACGACATACCTTCCTCTTCAGAAGGGGTAAGAGACGTTTCAACAGCTAGTCAATTTTCCACCACAAAGAGAGGGCACATCATTCAGACACACCATTTGTTTCAGTGGGATAAAGAATTAAGGAAGTGGTAGCCGCTTACAGTATGTCCGGAAAATGTTCATGTTTATTGATACAGTTCCTAGTATTTCTCTTAATTGTCTGTAATAAATGAATAATACGTCAAATGTCATATTTATGACATTCTTGAGGCTGCACTAAATGAAAGCTTTGCCTGCCAGTAGAGTTTAACCACAATTCCATGAGCATGGTTCTGTCTGAAATCTCCCGCAAGGATAAAAAGTCAAGGACATAACTCCCTTCTTTCCAGGCCCTCTAAGATTTCACCAGACCTCCAGACCCGACCAGGCAGAGAGCCATCAGTTTGTTTGTAATAACCTGAAATATGCCGGGACCTGTTATTTGCGTCGTTCCAAATTACAGTTTGGGGAGGCCTGTCTAGCACTAAAGAGTGCATTTCAAGGCTGACGGAAATCCCTTAAAGGCCACCATTTCATTCATCTCGCTGCGCTCCCATCATGCTTTGTGTCAAATACATCAGGACACACACTGCTACCTCCAGTGTTGTTCTCCTCTGGTGCTGCATTAGAGGAAGTAATCGAATGCAGAAAGTTTGAGGTTTCAAATATAGTATCTACAGGAGCCAGAAGCTGTTTCACTTCCTGTCACTGCAGCACAAACTGTATCCAGTATAATCCCACGCTCATTGTGTTTGTTCATTCAATAGGTCGCAGGCAGCTTTTCCCACTAAGCTCATTTCTATATTTGTATGTGAAGCAGAATCTATCAGATCTGTCAGTTTACAGTGATTCAGGATACTTACAGTATGTGTAGAAACAAGAAGACATGACATTGTGCTGTATGGTTGTGAATATGCTCTGGGGAAAAAAAATCTAATCATTGTCATCACCCACAGGTTTACTCGGTGCCTCCCTGCAGAGCCAACCCTGCACACCAGGAGGGAAACTACGACTTCCCACAGCCTCTCAAACACAAGGCGGAGGGGATCTATGACGTACCGCCACCTGCTTTCACCAAGCCAGCGCAGAGCGCCCAGTCGCATTACGATTTCCCCCCTAACATGGAACCCGCCGCCCACCAACACACGAATACCAATGGCAATGAAGGCATCTATGATGTGCCTCCGCCCGCCCTTCATTCTGGGGCGGGGTCTCAGAAGGACATATACGACATCCCGCGGGGCAAGCAGCCCCCCCAGCACAAAACCTCGCCCGCCGACAGAGACGGAAGCAAAGGCATCTACGACATCCCCGCTCAGGATGCTCGAGGAGTAGCAGACGTGACGGACGGCGTGAACCGCCTGTCGTTCTCCAGCACAGGCAGCACACGCAGCAGCATGTCCACCTCCAGCATGTCCACGTCCTCGTCCTCCTCCGAGGGCCGCCTCGCTCTGGATGTGGACGCCGCTGTCCAGAGGCTGTACCGCCTGCAGCAGGCTGTTGAGGCGTCAGTCTGGGCTTTGCATTCAATGGCATCCTCCCATCACTGGAGGACTTTTCCCTTCATGGAGCGGCACGCTAATGACGTCCGCGCGGTGCTGGACAGGGTTCGGGCAGCTCTGGGGGACTTTGTCGTGTTTGGCCGAGGGGCTGCGGTGAATGCCGCGTCGTTGTCGGACTCCGGCCTGCACAGTAAGCTGAGGCGGCAGCTGGGACGCCTGGAGGACTCGCAGCAGATCCTCCTGCAGATCTATCAAGTCCTGGAGAACTGCAGCTGGGCCCTGAACACTCTGGCCTCCTCTGCGAAGCACCACAACAAGAGCGACGACCTGGACCGCTTCGTCATGGTCTCCAGGACCCTCCCCGACGACGCCAAACAGCTGGCCTCCACAATAGGGAGCAATGCGGAGCTGCTGTTCAGGCAGACGCACGTGGATGGAAGCACACCTGATGAGATGATGAGCCACCCGCTCACGTCCCCCTCCTCAGATAACGACAACTACGGGGAGCAGACCAAGCCCTTCCCAGTACCCTCCGGCCAGGACAAAGACAACATGAACAACAGTGAGAAGTGTGTGAAAAGCTGGATGGAGGACTACGATTACGTGCACCTGCAGGTAAACGCCAATGACTAGACAGGGATCAAGAAAAGTGTATATCAAAACATCAAGTTAGAAATGTATCGTGAGTAATGTTTTTTTTTGTTTGTTTCGGTCACATAAGTTTTTGCCATTAGCAGCATGCAAAACAAAATATTACTTACAGTAAAATTTGCTTTCCAAGAGTAGGAACATTTAAAAATTCGGTCTCATGTGGGCTTAAATAAATGGCCATATTTTTGTGATCATGATATATTGATTATTAGCACATACTAATAGGACAGAAGATGGTAGGTAATATTGGGTTAAAGGGTTTTGTACACTCTGGCAACAGTTGAGCTGAGCAAGCAATAAGAAGTATGTCACGCGCCTTATAATCCCTGTGTTATTATACTACATGAGTGTTGCCTGAGTCACATAGCGTGTATCAAATGTTCAACCTGGACATTGTGGGTAAGCCCAAATACCTGATCTCACGTATTTTTCTTCCTCCACAGGGTAAAGAAGATTTTGAACGTCAGCAGAAGGAGCTGTTGGAGAAAGAAAACATCATCAAGCAGAGTCAAGTCCAGCTGGGCCAAGAACAAGTGAGGCTTCCTGCCTTTTTTAACTAAAGCTACTGGGATGAATGTTTCTGTGTAATTCCTCGTCATCATAAATATATAGATATCAACTCACCACATTATCAGTGACACAGAGCCTGCAAATACCTGACCAGTTTTATATGCTACCAACATACCAATATAGGATTGAGCATCATTGCAATCACAATCCGATAACGGATGTGAAGTTGTTGTTTCTACTACTTAACACTTCAGATTACGTATCTAGTTGAATACTGTAATGACCTAAAATGTTCTTTATGTGTCTAGTCTATGAATGATCAAAAAGCCATCTGAAAACTGATTAGGCTACTAATTCTATTCTACCGAATAAATCAGTAATGTGGTGCCCAAGGACAAGCAAGTTCAGAAAATAATCCAAATCCTTACACCCTTCACAGATCAATCAGTTTAAGAAGCTGGAGCAGGAAGTGATCCAACCTGTGGAGAACGACATCACTCAGTGGACGTCCCAGCAACACGTGGCCTCCCCCTCGGACCCCCCACCCAACCCGTCCCCCTCGGCTCCGGCGTGCGCTCGGGACCGCCAGCTGCTCACCTTCTACTCGGAGCAGTGTGAGCAGCACTTCGTCACGCTGCTCAGCGCCGTCGATGCCTTCTTCGGCTGCGTCGGGGCCGGCCAGCCTCCTCGCATCTTTGTGGCGCACAGCAAGTTTGTCATCCTCAGCGCCCACAAACTGGTCTTCATCGGAGACACTCTGTCCAGGCAGGCCGCGGCCCCCGAGGTGGCCAACCGGGTGATGAACTCCAGCAATGTCTTGTGTGACTTGTTAAAGACGGTGGTGGCTGCCACTAAAACGGCCGCCCTGAACTACCCCAACACAGCAGCCATCCAGGAGATGGTGGACCGAGTCACTGATCTCTCGCACCACTCACAGCAGTTCAAAGAAGAGTTGCTGCAAATGGCTCATTCATGATTTCCAGTCATATTGCTTCAGCACATTTCCCCACAGACTTCATGTGTACATTAATCCATCACAAATATATATATATTTACAGCAGGCATATATATTTGCATATATATATATCTATATATAGATATATATATGTATGTATATGTGTGTGTGTGTGTGCTCTTCATCTTGCAGCCTGTTTTGGATGTTGTAAATAGTATGTTCTGTAAATATTTGCTCTATTTTTGGTGTAGATTGTTTTATATTATGAATATATGTAGTATGTATTGGGGTCTCAGTAGGATATGCGGACATTTTTCATAACATTCCTGTTGCATATTACGAAGCACCTTATGAGATGTCCAGTTTTTCTTTTCCTTTTCAGATGTAAAATGTTGTTGACGTGTGTTACTGCTGGGTGTGACAGTAGACCTTGTAAATCACCTTAATGTTGCTGTGTGTGGAGATCCCCACAAAGTAAAAGATTGTTCTTAACTATGTGAGTGTCTTTTCATTCCTGATGTCACTTTTTTCTAGTAAGAGACCAAGTGGTTTGTTGACCGCAAAATCAAGGAAGTTGTGTTATTGTTGTATTTTCTGAAGGGGTTTACTGGAACAATTAACTAGAACTATAATAACTGTCTCTGATATTTAAATTATTGAAAATTAGATTGATGTTGTTTTTGATGGAGTAATCACATTTATGTATTTATTTTTTTCCAAAGTCTGAAATTAACATTCAAACTAAATACAAATGTATTACATTTAATTTGTCTAGCGCTTTCAATAACATCTTCATATTCTTCATCACGGGATGAAGTTTGCTAAATTAACAGGTCAAGTTCTGGTTAAACCGTGTCAATCTAATAATTCAACGTGAAACATGAACTTTCACACTTGCATACAAATCCTTTTTTGTTTAGTCATTGCAGGGCTCTCGGTCATGTTTCAAGGTCTTTTATTATATTTCATTATGTCCGTGTCTTATCAGGGTCTAGCCAAAAGGAAATAAGTTTGTTTTTTTAATTTATATATTTCGAGTTTCAATGCCACAAACAGTAGTGCACAGCGTTATTTTTCAACATCCAAAATCCATTAACAATGTTTAGCTTAAAAGCTGAAACAGAAGTTGCACAAATAGTTCAGTCATTCAAAGCATGAGGTAACGTTCAGTAAAAAGTCACATTTACCAATAAAATATCACTGTCAGTGTGGTAACCCAGGGCCTTGTCTAACTCAATCACATCGTCGTGGACCCGCCCCCACAGGATACTTTTGATTTAAAGTCATATCCGATCACGGTGATTTGTACCCTGTAATCTTAAAAGGGGCTCGGTGAAGGATTGGGGCTGAATGGATTTCCCATTAAGCAGGATAGAGCTGCTGGATAAGGTGGCCGTGCCAAATAATACTTCACGTTGTGTGTTAGAACATTAGATATGACACACGGAGAATAATGAGGGGCAAGTTGAGGACGAGGTGCAATACATGTTCTGTGGACCGTGAGCAACAGGATTCTCAGAGCGACTCTGTCAGCTGCAACACATTTTCTCTGGTTCAAAGTGGAGTGAATTGATAGAATGCATAGATGACGGTGTCTTCTGCAGCAGCAAAACAAACCACCTTTGTGTTTTCCTCTCTGCCTTCCTCGTGTCCGCCCGCCCGTCTTTACCTCTCTTTTATTGTAATCCGAGTGAAATATATAGTCTCCCCCGTGGAGAAGCTGCACTATACATAGATAAATGGGACTGCGTGAGGAGGAGATGGCCAGGACCATAGTGAGACTCCCTTCCCCCTGCTCCCAATCAGAAAATCTCATTAAAAAACTACGAGCTCACAGAGGCTGGCATTCACAAGCAATTCAAGTGTTTTTATTATTCACTACATTCCTCTCAGCGCTCTCCGGGGAGATAAGAAAGAAAGGAATTTGCAATTGGAAAGTCTTTTAAAGCGAGTTCCCATTTTACAGACAGGCACGGTAAATCAGGAGATGTCAGATCCCCCTCAGAGCTCTGTCTCTGTTAATTTGCCCTACAAACACATGTAGCGGAAGCGGTGCAGTTAAGAAAAGAAAAGGCATTAAAAGTTTTGCGGGCATTTGATCGTTTTTGACCTGCCTCAGTGCTGGATGAAAAAAAGTTAAGAGTAACGCCATAGTGAGGATCCTCCGGGGATCAGGAATGTCGAAACCAAATTCATGGGAATCCAGTGGGATCGATCACAGTGATGTTGAGATATTATCCTAGTCAGTAGTAAACTCTGAAAAGCGTTTCGGCTGATAGTAAGGTGACCTGGGGAAAGATTGTTGAATTAATTAGTTAATTTAGAATTTGGTAGCTCGAATACACCCGCACGAGTCAGGACACACAGTCCTGGACTCAGCAGAAGCTTTGTTGTGTTTCTGTCACTGGGGGGCATTGTGCCAGACATCTCATTAATGACTGTCTCTGGTTTACCACAGTTTCACACAAGGTGCTGCAGAGGCCGGAGAGCTGAAGCTGCATTTTGTTGAATCCCCTGCAGCAGCTGTCTCCATTCTCCCCGGTGACATAGTGTCTAGTCGAGCCGAGAAACAGCAAACAGGTATTGGACTCTACTGAGAAGGAAATTTTATGCAATCAGCTGCTCACCTGTCTGTTGAGTGAACAAACTCAATAAAGGTCATTAAAGAGATAATGTGCAATACCTACAGGCATATATATATGTATATATGAAACATATGTGTATATGCACACAGTGAGAGAGAGAGTTAGAGAAGCACTGCAGAGGCTATGTCATTTCCTTGGCTTACCACAATCATTTCCTGTAAAGTATTTGCAGGCTCTGAAATTACAGCTTTGTAGCTCAGCGGGGCCTCCTTTTTTCCAAAAAAGGTCCCAGCTGCAGGCAGAGACGCAGCCAGCCAGGTCCGAGGAAGAGGTGGCATCATTAGTATGAATACAACTTTGAGCAAAAGTTTGTCTCATAGTCAACTAACTGTCAGGGTGGTTTCTTTATTTTCTGGATCTGTTTCCACTGAATCATGGATGCAGGATATCGTAGACAAGTTGAGCCATACCACAGTGAGATGTATCAATTACCTCACTCAAAATAACATAGATCTATTTCTCATTTACATCTAATTACATTGTGTTCTTGCAGTGGCTGGTAAAGTACTTGAGAATGTGAGAAAAAAGGTAAGTGGATGGATAACAAAATTGGCCTAAGAGCCCAGGGGGCCTGGGGGTAGGGGTGCAAGATGACAAGAAAGACATGAAATGCAACTGAAAGGAGATGAGGAAAAAAACAAAACTAAATGCAGCCGAAATTGACCACTGCCAGAGAAAGAACAAACAAAAGGGGGATTGTGGCTATCTGCTTTCACGTCTCAATTTTTCTCACTATGTGCAGAAAAACAATCCACCAAGTAAATGTCTACAGTCTAGACGAGGTATCACCATCAAAATATACTTAAAGTACAAGTTGTATGAAGTGCATAATTATGTATGTATTCGTTGGTGAAAGCATCACTTTTAATGTAGCCCATGACAAAGATGGGGGAATTTGAATACATTAACAGAATATACAGATGATTAATTTGTTATGCTGGATAATGAATTATGATTCACAGTCTTCATTAGAGCTGAGATACGTCTGCGGTTTATGAAATGTTTGTTCATTAACCAGCGTGTTTAGTGTATTATTAATGAGACACTTCATGCAACTGCGTGAGCGTGTCGCAGAGCAGGAACGGGATTGGTTCCCTGTATCGTTGCGCATCACTGATTGGTTCCCCAGCCCAACGAAGGCTTGGCCAATTCTGTTTCAAAATCCTAAACGAAGATGGCGTCGGAGGCCCAGACAAACTTTCCTGCAGTCACCAAGTAGTTCCCTTCTACATTAAACAATCGATAAAGATTGTTCATCAAATACCACCTGTTAATGTTAATGAGGAAGTTAAGCGTTGCATCCCAGCTAAGTCCGTAGAGCTTGCTGTTTTGGCCTCTGTCCAACCTGCGGCTTCTTCCGCTCTTTAAATTGTGATTTTTCCTTGGCAAATCAATCAACCTTTTGTAGTTAACCACGCATCAGTCCGCGTGGCTGCTTGGGACAGGACGAGGTACCCAGTCTTCGTGAAATGCCTCAGACACCCCTAGATGGACCGCAACATGAAGTTCCCGCTCGCCCGTCCTCTTTTCGCGTTGTTGTTTGGTAAGTCGACAAGTTACTTCCGGGTTCGTGCTTTTCTTTGGTGTGTGGGGGAAATCATGGGGTTTCATTGTGTGTGAACTTGTGGAGAGCGCGGCTGGTGCGCCTCGGTGCGTCCATTGTCCAATGTCAAAATTACCATACATGCTTATGAGATTGTCTGCGAGGCCTATCGGCAAACATTTCGTAGCAGAGCTTAAAAAAAACAGAGTGCTCTCGAGTGGCGAAGGCAGCGGTCCCGGGCCGATGAGCTCGTGGTGACTCACGGGAGCGTTTTTTGATGCAAACAGCGCGGTACCAAAGCGAAACACCGGCGCGTAAGGCCCGGACGCCAAAGCCAGCGCGCAACACCGCAGCTGGTATAAGCCGCGCCTGTTTCTTCCATGCCATTGGATTCTTGACAGTAACAAATTAGGAAATTACGAATAAATCATACATGTTAGCAGGATCCCCGGTTCCAGACCTTAATTACGTCCGGCTTTGTGTCTGTAACCAGTGGGGAAAGATAAGATGGCAGTTATTATTCTCCCTGATGCAGCTGGCCATCATGGTTATACTTTAGACAGTGTTTTTTTTTTTTTTTTTTTTTTTTTTTTTTTTTACCACTTTTGTTTGCGAAAACAAATGTGTCCAATGTAAAAGTGTGGGGCATAAAGCTAAGCGGTCTTTGAGGTGTATTTGGATTCAAACTTTGAATTTGGCACGGGAATAGTAACGTGTACTGTATGTGTAAAGTGATGGGACAAGGTCTGGTTCGCCCAGGTGTAGCAAAAGGGCAGGGGATCATTGTGTGAATATTACAGTGGGTTGTGTCTGAAGCGTTCTAGTGTGTTTGCTCCTCTCAAAGCTCCCGTTAGTTATTTTGAAAAGTTTTGTTTTATGTTCGCCACATTGCTCGTGAGTCTGGTGAGCCTCGTGCTTTTTTTATCCTTTCAAACTGGAGTTGGATGCCGGCCACCAGGTATTTCACCTCTATATTAGACATTCGTTAAATATTGTTCATCAATTTTCTCCTGTTTATGTCAGTCAGGGAGGCAGGAATTTGTCATGTGGTGTCTTTTGATTTATCTTCGGAAAGAAATTGCTTCCCGGCTAGTTCTCTTGTGTTTGTTGTTTTGACCTTTGCTCACCCTTGGCTTCCTTAGTTTGTAATATCGTATTTTTTCCTTGGCAAACAAATCAACCTTTATAGTTCACCATCTGGTCAGTGTGCATGTGTGGTACTATCCATGTAATGCTTCAAACGCTCCTCGATGGGCCATAACTGCCATCTTTTCTAACACTACCTTCTTGGTGCATCTTTTGATTCTGAAAATGCAAATATAAAGTCAATACTGCATAGGGAGGAAAAGTTTGTCCCAGCCCTAAATGAAATGCTAATATGTGTTTCAAAAGAGCTGGGCGACTCAGAAGGGTAAAGAAAAAGAAGCTCTAGTGGAATTCAAATCAATTTAGCTTTACAAAAAAACTTTCTCCTCGAGTGTTGCCCCAACAAATACTAAGCATTTAAAAAATGTAACTGTCTTAAATAATTTGTCCAATATAAGAAAAGAAAATCTTCAACAGAGGAGCGACACTCTCGGCAACTATACAAGCTGCATGTTTGCAGTCACAATCCTTGCATCTGGATTACGTGAGCAATTTAGGAATACGGTTAAGGACTCATGGAGGAAGAAATACAGCAAGCGTTGACGGACCAATGTGGTCTTTTAAAGACAGACTCAGCCTAGATTATACATGCACATGATTTATTCTCTGCATTGAGGTCTAGGACTATTATTTAGGAAGCAATTTGAAATTGGACTGCAGCTTAGCAGAGATATGTTATTGGGGTTAGGGCACAGTATTTGTTTTATTGTTAGTATTTTTTGTATTTGTAAGTTCCAGCATTTGTTTTTACTTAAAATCAAAACGGCTGCCCAATTTATTTCAGACAAAACACACGTTAACTAACTTACTCTTATTTATCCAGATGGGCAAAATAAAACTAATCTTATGTTAAACGGGTTTTGTTTTGACACTCATTTACTATTTTTATCAATGATAATTGATCAACATAGATTACTTTGTCGCTACTCAACTCATTTTTAAATTAGTCTTGTCACTAAGACACCTGTGAATACAAAAACAAGTGTAAACTTGAGTCTATGATGCTCTAGATTTCATAAATGTTGTATGTATACTCATGATCTACTAAGTAACTTGTAAACATAGCTTTCAAAATGTAGTTAACAAGTACAATATTTCCCTTTGAAATGTTAGGAAACCTAAATAAATACCATAAGATCTACAAGTGCCTCAAAACAGTGTTTGAAAGAGAAATCGATCAGTGTTCACAAATAAAGACTGAATATGTAGATGTGGATTTCCATTTATCCAATGCTGCTTCCATGTGTTCAAACTCTAGTATGACACGAGGAAGCGGAAACATGAGGTATGGAGGACTTTAAACAGAAAAATATCAATTTTGGATGTTCAACATCATCATATATGTTCATGGCAGTGTGAGCAAAATGTATCAGTCGTTATTACGTCCAACAAATATCATAGAAAAAAAGGTCTTGAAATTGAGTGGGGAAAAAGAGTGACATTTCCTCACTTTTGCTTTCAAGTAGTAAACACGCCCACACTCAGCATATTTATGGCATTATTTATTTGAAGCTACAGCTCCTTTGAAGAAGAAAAAATCATTGCAGATTTAAAAAAAAAAAAAAAAGGTGCAAGAGTTACATGAGTTGTACCTGGAGGGAATATTGACTAAGCCCTGGTCAGTTTGGATTTGCCCTGCAATGGGTACAGAGCTGCTGTTGGGGTATAGAACAGGAGGCTGGGTAACAAAGAGCGGACGCCTCTAGACCTCTTCCTCTAGACAGGCACTGGTACAGACAGAGGAACAGGGGCACATCACTCAAACAGGTTTTTCTACAGCAGCGTCGCCTCGTGGTGTGACTCCATGACTTCTGCTAAATATAAAGTGTAAAGCTGCTTCTGAGCGCCAACTATCAGTTCCTTGAATCTTTCACCTTACTCTTCAATAATTGATCAATCATTTATAGACAATAAAAAGGGGTGAAGAATAAGTTTCACGGAAGAGGTCATGTTTTACACAGCTAGAATGAAGCCCTGTCATTTGTCAATTTCTTATCTTAGGAGCATTGGGCATCATCTACCGTGTGAGGGAGTAGATGAACCCCTCGCTGATGGTAGTCCGCCATATGTAGAGTAAGACGCTGTTCAACAAACGACAACGTGACAGCGTGGACATTCCTTTCATTGCACTTACAGTTTGTCAGTTGTACAAATCATTGCTTCAGTTTTGAGTTTATCTTCAGCTGTTCGTGTTGAAATTACAACCTGTGTGTAGGAGAATTAACATTTCTTCTTTTACTCCACAGGGGTGGCAGGAAGCAGCGTGGGTGCTCAAGAACGGTGGCCTTCACTGTCAAAGAAGAACCAGGAGACTGTAAGTAAAACCCCAAACTCGATGTTCCGTACATACTGTGTGACTGTACATATTTATACATATGAACAGAGGACATAAAGAAATGGACAGAAATGTACATAAATGGCTTTTCCCTTTGAAGCCAGGAGGTTTGCCTGGTCAGTTTAAAGTGTCCTGGTGAGGGGGGAGCCGACTACTGAGTATCCACTGGTCCTTGTGTAATGTATAGAGCAGGGTCAGTGGGAGAAATCTCTGATGATCACACATGGCGTTGGTAGGGGGCTTCCGACCTGCGACTCGTTCACGTGAAGACACACAGTGGCTGTCTGGGTGATTTATGAAGTGCTGTCTGGAAAGGCAACTCTTTGGCGTGCAGTCCGGGGCCGATTTCGAGGCGGGGCGTTAGATGGGCGTTCGGTCTTTGTTTCGGACGGTTGAGTTTCAGCCTGCGGGGTGCTAGCGTCCCCGACAAGTTCACGCAGGAACTTGAACTTGGACAGGAAGAGCTGCCAGACTACATACCAACCTGATGGGGCAGAGCAGTTTATAATTAACAAGTATTATAAAGGAACTTTTACATTATTACTAACTAATTGAGTGAAAATCATTACTATCAGATGTTGCTGCTTTAAACGTTGGGCTTCCTGAGGAGTTGTCTTGATATTTCCTAAAAGTGTTAAAACATGAGCAATGGAGTGTCGGATGAGGAAACATGAGGTTGATATGGAAACTTCCCAGTGCTCGTTTTGTTTACAGCGCTACTGCTGAACACTTGCATTTATCAAAAAAAAAAAAAAATCTAGTTAATATACCGTGCGGTACAGTGCAATAGTTTTATGCCTTTAAGTTTATTTCGATTGTATTCATCACAAAAGCATCTGATCACTCCCAGATTATTCTGCATAATGAGCTAATAAACCCCCAAAACAAGTAATACAGAAACATCTTAAGTAACATATAGACCAAAGAGTGGGTTCACTTGATGAATGAACCTGGTATCGCTGCTTTACTTTTAGTGCCTACAGCCTTTGCACTGTATGGTACACCTGCCCCACAGACTTGACTGAGAATGGCAGCGGGGGAGACATGTTGCACTAAAACTAGTCCGGAGATCATGTCAGTAACGGTGTCTACAAGGAGGGAGGGTGAAGAGTGGTAATGGAACAGGTTATGATCCAACGCCTCAGGGCACATGTTATAAATAGAAACTCCTGGCTGAGACTTGTCGTTCAAAGATACTCAATACGGTGACCCGTCATTAGGCAACACCGAGGGGATAGTTCGACCTTTTATCTTCAACAGGAGCATTTCGTTAGGGAGCAGCCGGCCTGTTGTGTTACGCCGATCACAGTGGTTCAATAAGTTCTTTAACAGATCGATGTGTGCGCGCTTGTGGTTAATAAAAAAGGTTGTTGTCCTCAAACTCACCAAATAACATGAAGAGCAGCGCACAGACAAGTGTGGCCACAATGACCAGCAGCGTGAGCCCGACACTTTGCCACATCCTGGCTCGGCTCCTGGCGGCATCAAACACGGACGGCGGTGGGTTGTTTACGCTCCGCACAACGCGATCGAACGCGAACACACGGGGTTTATTAAAGTTAAGCAGCTAGGTAGCCGAAGCGATCGAGAGATGCGGCGTAAACAAACAGCGACAGCGCATTGCTGAGTCGCTACGGCTAGTTTGCTAACGTGTGGCTAGCTAGCGCGTTGGTGAACGGAGCCGCGGTAGACTCACGAGCCCAGTGAGGACGGTAACATGAGCTGCAGTGGGCGAAGTCCTTCTCCTGTCGGCTACATCACTGCGGCGTGTCTGCGTTAGCTGTCACTGGCCTCACGCGGCTACACACAACAACACTCCACCTGGGTTCACACAATAAAGTCACCGTCGGGTCATCCAATCACACGGCGCTTGCGCGGTACAGTGGCCTTCTGGGTAGCCTAGTTCCTTCCTCTCTTCCACGTGGTTTTACTGCCATCGTTATAACTCGTAAGTTTGACCAGACGACCACGTTATTTGAGACATGTCCTGTAGCTGCGCGGCGAGCAGGAAGTGCTCATTAATCACGACTGGAGACATTATAATTTAAAAGGGCATAGTTTACTCGTGCATCATGATTTCACTGGGAAATGGGTAGAGGTTAGGTAAAACTTTCGCTTTCGAGCGGATCCCAACTCAGATAAATTCAGCTACGGATTTCGAATAAAAGCTTGATGTGACTTTGCTGTGAACATTTAAACGCACTTGTCATCATGATTTCTCTGAGAAATGAGCACACTCAGAATCCGTTTCAGAATCTGAATCAGATTTAGAATCATCTTTATTGGCCACACACATAATTATTATCACACATACAAGGAAGGAACGACGTTTCCTGCAGCTGTTGCCTCCCTAGATATCTACACAACATGTAGACAACAACCATAATTTTGTTTTACACTGACATTCCATTTAAAAAGCTTTACACGGAACTTGACTCGACTTTTCATTTCATTTCTGTACCGTAACATTAGGTGAAAGCAAAGCTGAGTTTCTTCTCTTGTCCAGCAGGGGGCGACATTATCAAACCTGCTGATCTGTTTCAGAGTCTTGCAAAGTTGAGCAACAATATATTTTCTTTACGATACAGCAACTTAAATGTTCTCCTAGTCAGGTGAAATAATTTTCTCCTGAGAGTCACTGATGTTTGCAGAAGTTCTCTTATTTTCTACGGTGACAAAAGTGCTGAGGCATTATAGGGAGGACAGGGACAAGATGATGGCTTAACAAAAGGTGAATAAATGATACGCTGCTCCAGTTTCACCAGTCACTTTCTTTCTCCTCTATATGTAAATTTAGAGACAATGTGCTTAGCCTCTACTTGGGAACACTTGCAGTCAAGTGTATGCTTTTATGTGTACTAACCCCAGTGTTTGCATATAAGGTGCAGACAGAGTGAGTCACAATGGCATTTCAAACATGCGTGAGGCCAACATTGACTCTAACCAAAGTCCCGGCCCGTAGATAGATTTGTACATTTAAGTATTGCATTTTTACATACAGTAGATATAACTAATGTATTTTTAATTTCAAAGCCATATTTTTATTTTTAAATGCTCATTTATGCAGAATGCCCCATTCATTTTTGTTTTATATGTTTGGAGCGAAGACAGCAAAACATTACATTACATTACTTTGTTCCACAGATTTATGGTTATAAATGATTATTACTTAATAAGAGCAACCAATGCTGTGTCTCTTGTATGTATCTGCAACACATTCAATTGGAGTACACATGTGCAGAATATAGAAAACGCACACACAACTGAATCCCTGTGTCAGTATTTGCCGCTCGTTTTCGATGTGTTTGACATGCTTTGTCAAATTAACGTTTTGACATTTTTCGTGTGAATGTGTTTTCTCTATTGGACACTTGTTTTTGGGTTCCTCTGTGTTGAGCTCCCAGGGCCACCTTAGTGTATTTGAAGTTCACCCACAAAAGCGTAAAAAAATGAGTTTTGACAGCTCCAAAAGGCGCATAAGGCATGTCTTAACTTGCGTAACTGGTGACCTGTTGACTCTGCACAATCCTACTGCAGAGAAGTATTTCTACAAGTATTGTTGTCTTTAAACAAACTGTTGGCATATGAACCACTGTGCATTCCCACTGCAGGACCTTTCTCTGTAGTGGACTTTTTTTTGCAGATATACTACATTTACATTTTATACGATATTGCCCCACCCACCAATATGAGTAGTACATATACATTGAATTATCTACATTTAGTACAATTATTGTTCAAATAAACATGTTGGCCATTGTGTCCCACTTGGTCAACATTTAACTGAGCTACCTTTCTGTTAACAAATATCAAGGCATTTATTCCCAAACCTATTTAATTAATCATTTAGTTAAATTTAGAAAGGCCAACATTCCCTATTTGCTCTTTATGATTTCTCTCCATTTTACATGTTAAACTGTAAATATTGTTGATTCAAGTCATTGAACAGATTGATAAATTATAACTTTGAAAATGTCTCGTCCTTGTCTAAAGGGTTTTAAACTATTATCAGAAATGTATTAGAAAAATCTGTGAATAAAATAAAATAAAAATAAATAAATAACAATAATAACAATAATAATAATAATAATAATAATAATAATAATAATAAAATAATAATAATTACAGCACATACCGATCTTCTGGCATGATTTTTTTTTTGCAGTTGCATAATGTGTGATGGAAGGTAAATTACTTGCGGAAACAAGGCTCCACACATACACACGGGCACGCACACAAATACACACACACGCAGGCTGTTTGGATTGTCGCATAGGCACTGAACCAGTGGGTTGACATGTCATTTTCCTTTATTTCTTTTTCATAACACTGAAATTAATCAAATAAAACAAGTACATGTTTGCTCATTGACTATAAGTCAAGTCAGTGGAAATGGTACTAGTTTGACTATCATTTACACACCGGCCCAATCTTTGTTAAACTGCCCTCTAAAGTGTCTGAAAGAGCTGTAACATAGCATATCATTACATATCTCCTGCAGCATATCGCAGGAGATCTAAGTATGTACCACAAGAGTTTACTCTGTTAGGGGTGGAAACTGCAAAAATGTAAAACAATTAAACGCATTAAACATTCTCTTCCCACAATCTGTTAGATTAAATATTATTTATTGCGAGTATTGCTTTTATTTAATGTGCATAACCGTAACATACCAATATTGTTTCATCTTAAAACTGTATATGTTGCAAAGTGCCAATATGACACAAAACATTTTTATATTCATCTCATCCATGCCACTCTAGTACCTTAAGAGCTTTAGCTTAAAAGGGGTAAAAACCCATTGAGTTGCATTCAAATCAACTCTGTTTCAACTTTCCCATTCTCAATGCAGATACAATTTGTATCAACTGCATACTGCAAATACAAGGTTAAGTAAGGTGGATACCACAGTACACTGACTCATGTTTATTTTCATTCTTTCCACTGGAAGAGTAGGGTTCAGGTCGGACTCATCTCAGTGAGCGGTTCTGACTCTGCAGCATGAGGATCTCAGCGACGAGCGCCTGAGGATCCATCATCTGAGGAAACATGTCCATGGCTGTGTCCACCAAGTGGGCACTGAAGATGGCGAGGAGCTTCTTCCGGACGACTTCTCTCTCCTCTCTGCTGGGACCGGGCTGAGTCCCACGAGGAGGCTCCCACTGGGTGTGCTCCCCTGGCACGATACGACCAGCCGGAGGATGAACCACAAACGGATCAGACCAGTATGTCTGCTTCTGTTGGTTGTGGACTCTGCTGTGCTGGAAATCTGTTGGCTCACTGTATCCAGCAGGCCCGCTGACAGGGTATGGACTGTAGCCGGGGTGATGCTGCGGGCTGTAGGGGGTTATATCGGAGCCGTGGCTGCTGACTGGGCCGATGCTCTGATGCTGGAACGCTGGAGCATGAGGAGGAGGGCCATGCGAGCGGCAGCCGCACGGTGCGCTTCTTGGCGCGCAGCACTGTTGACGCGCACTCTGGACATGCTGGCAGCTCTTGTACGCCGCGCCATACTGGTAATCGCACAGACTCCAAGGAGCCTCCATTGGCTGACTATCTATTGAGCCTAAACCAGAATCCAGCTGCTCGTGAGATTCACCGTGCCGCACGGAGCCGCGGTCAAAAGAGGAGAGCTGGCTGGTCCTCTCTTTTCTCGATGCGACCTTCTTGCTGGAGCGATGACTCGTCTTCACCTGAGCGACTTGATCTTTCTTCGCAGTGCTGCCCTCATGTGCCAGGGTCAGTTTCTTGGCCATGTCCTCCACCAGCAATAGGCTTTGTCCAGGAACAGGACTGGAGCAAGCCGAGGGTTGTTTCTGAGTAGTTGTCGGATGCTTAGCGTTTTCACGAAGCTCGTCTGCAACTGCGCGATTAGACCATTTGGCTCGCTCTGGGTGGTGGAATTTACATTTGATTCCATAAGTACATTTCTTACCTAAAACAACAAGAATGAAGAGATTAGCACCTGCATCATTCTACAGCCAGCCCTGTGAGAGACCAGACTTGTATTTGGTCATAAATATATAAGATTAGACTAATGACCAGGTGATGACACTTGAAGAAACCGAGGGCAAATGCACACCTGAATTTCAAAAAACCTAAAATTGATGTCAACATCTACCGTATGTCAAATGTCCTTTTGAAGATCTTATCTCACCATAAGGGCACAGGTGTTTCTTCTGAGTCTTTGGAAATTTCCGCAGGAAGTTCTCCAAGGTTGGTCCATGACGGCCCAAAGGGTCATCGGGGGGCATAAACCTGTTTCGGAGTGAAATTCTAACATTATTCTAAAAGTGGAAATGTACAGCCTCACACTTCTTCCTTCTACCAGACAATTTATCTGCGGGGTGTTCCGGTAGAAAAGCAGTGATGGATAACCCCATGTCTGAAAAGCAGAACTCACTTGTTGTTAACGAAGGAGTACATGAGCAGCCTCTCCTCGATGAAGCGCTTCCACTCCGGCTTCTCCCCCTGAAGGTCGCGGTACATATCGTTGGACACAACGATGCCATCCGACTCATAGCCTAGCTTGACAATGAAACAGTCATCGTTACACACGACTCGTTTGCCTGCGACGCGGCGCGATGGCGTGAAGACCAGGATCTTACTCCTCTCCAGGTCGCGCAGAATGTGCTGATCTGCAAATCAAAATGAACGGTGCATTATGTCATTGTTAAACTGTACTTTTTTTGGCTACTTTGGAGTAAAAAAACATTGAATTACATTTACGAAGAGCAAAAAAAACTACATTTGAATCATTTAAAATGTAATAACGGTACAACTAGAAATAATAATAATGTCATGGATTAATGAATGGGAAGGTTTTTCAACATAATCAATAACCTTCAATTTGCATTTCCCCATCTAGAGCAATACAGCTCACTGACCCAGCATCTGCAGTTCTCTCTTAATTGTTCAGTCAATAATATCTCATAGCATTATTGTTTCATTTGTATAAATATTTTTATACACCTTTTAAGATGTCCCCTTTAATTTCTCCGAACAAAAAAATGATGACATTTTAAATACCTTTGCCCATATACTTTTTAAAAGCCAAAAAGATTTAGTTAACACTGATATGAAGCAGTGAATGACCAAAAAGATCGTACGTTTTTGTTGTTTTTTCTTGAAAAATCTTTTAAAATGTATTATTCAATATATATAGTCAAACGTAATCCCAGTCTGCTAACCAGTTTGATGGTACCGAGTAAAGAAGGTAGTAGGCAGCACACACTAAGGACATTGGTCATTTCCATTATCCTACCCGTGATGGGAACATCTGGGCGGGGCTGCTCCTTCCTCCATGAGGGAACAAACACTGTGACTTCTGTGTGGCCTCTTTCAAGGAAGAAGTTCACAGCCAACTGGATTCCCAGACACGAAAATACTTCCTTGTTTCCGTGACTGAAATGAATGAGAAAACGGAAAACGTTCACACATTAACAACTGAAAAGTGTGTACGAGCATAAAAGCTTTGCTGAGCCTGTAAACAAATTTCCTCAATTATTAAATGTTATATGACATTCAATAACTGTTAATGCTGAAGTGGTTGGCTCAAAATAAGTTTAATCAAAATCCACAAGGCATCTAAAAATCAGTATCAGCAGCAAGTAGTGATATCAGAGAATCGCACCTGGGGATTAGCTACAAACCTAAAGACAGGACGCGCGGCCCCTGTATATTTACTTAAACCAAGCTTTACTGTGAAAATGTGACGGTTGTCAGTGGTCGGAGGCTGCTGGGGCTGTTTGGATGTGTACATTTTTAGAGCACAGATGAGTGCTGCAAGGTGAAATGGTGCATTTGGATGTCCCTGTTGTGATGAGGTCTGTCTCCTTAAGCATAGCTGGTCTTCAAAGACACACATCTATGTAAATGCTCTGATTTGCATACTCGAGCAGGTAGTTTACGACGTGCCTGAACGGGTGTGACTGGCTGGGAGAGGCAAAAGGACAGAAGGGGTGTGTATACTCTACACACACTGAATTGTATTTGTTTCTTTTTCTATTTAGCCTTCGTCTATACCTCGAGCATTGTAAGCATGTCTATTAAAAACAATATGTGAAATAGTTGACCGCAGACACAGACTGGATTCCTTAAACTAAACTGGTGATGTATCAGCCGAAGAGGTGTGGATAATAGCAGTTCCTGCTTCGCTTTGACAACCTTCAACACTGAAGAATAATTTATATGACTCCAGTGTTTGGACCTGCTGTTGGCCACATAATAGACACTGGGTGAAGCTGGCATTGTGTGTACAGAGTTCTCTCGCTAAAATTCCTTTCTTAGGTGACAGGCAAATACAGCACACAAAGCAGACTGATAACGTGAGATACTCAAACCAGTTTGCCAAAATCTGTTTATCTTTTAGTTTATAAACCTTTAAATATATATCTCTTAATACTTCTTGTAAAGAGCCTATGTCTAGGTGAAAATTTCATTTTTCACGCTAAAATCTTTGGTTTATGACTAAATACACGTCTCCTCTACTTTGTGTTTAATGATTATCAGCATATTCTAACTACTTCTACAGTTTTAAAAGGGGCAAAGGTTATTTTGTAGTAAAACAACGGCGTAGGGGTCAGTTTGACACTTTTCATGTGGACATTTGCTTTTGACCTTGGTTTTATCATGTTATTAATTTGTTGTTTGTGTTTATCTGTGAAAGTGGTTAGAGAACAGTGCAGGCCGACTTTTGACTCACAAAGCTGCTAATTGTTTGTATTGGTAAGGCTATGATTAGGGGCTAATTATTCATTCATTATTATGGTTAGCATTCATGTCTCAGCAGTTCGGGTTTGGGTTCAAGACCCGACTGTGGTCTGGGTTTGGGTGTCAGGGCCTTTCTGTGTTGAGTTTGTGTGGGTTCTCTGAATGACTATTGATGGTTGTCTCTATCTGTAAGCCCTTTGATAGACCGGCGACCTGTAAACCCTGTGATCCAATAAGTATAAGGGGTTACAGATAATGTGTGCAATTGTGTGATTATGATTATAATTATTACTCAATGTAGTTGTAGAGAATATTAGTATGCGTGGCTTGAATGCACTTTTATTTGTTGTACAAGATGCTTATTCTTTAAGCTGGGGTAATTCAATTTAATTGAACAAAATGACAGGAATGTGTCTTGAATGTGCTAGGAATCAAGTAACAATGCTTCCTGTCTTATTTGGTAAAATCCTAATCACAAAAAACGGTGTCACTGTTCACACTCTGTGACTTAAACACAAACCGTCACATCAACCTGAGTCAGTGAAGCGATAAGCTTCCATAGTTGCCTGTCAAGCAAACATGCTTTTAATAAGCATGTTCAAGGTCAATTGAGAGGAAGCTGGCGTAAGCTATAATTAGTCAGACGTGTATCAGAAAATCGCTTATGTTTAAAAGAGGCGCTCTCAGTGTGAGCTAAAGCCAAACAAAGAACTAAACACTGGTTTGTGTTAATGCTAATAGAAGGACTAAAATATAAACAACAAGTGTAAAAAGAGCTAAGCATTGTGAAACTGATTGAATTAGGTTTCTTACCAAGGTTAAGATCAACTTGTTTTTAATTTAAGTCTCTAGAGTGTCTGTAAAGCTTCTTACCTCATGGCTACATTGCTGCCATCTATAACGACGGGTCTAAGAGCATCTTCTTCGTCACTGCTCTCCTCTCTGCTCTGTGGGGGTAATAGAGTAACAGGTAGTTGTAGAGTAGGGCCTGCCGCCCCTATGTCCCCTCCGGGCAGCAACACCGACATCATGGTCACCGCCCCCCGCTTGGCCTCTGGATTGGCACCGATCCTCACCAGCTCCCCCAGAACCTTATCTGTGTCTAGGTCGGGGCCAAACTTCTGCTGGATGGCCCGGACCTGAGCCGTGGAGTACCCCAGCTTGTGATAGAAGTCCATTTGGGTCTCTGGGTGCTTGGGCTCCAGAGGTGGTTCACGAGAATAGATCTTCTCACAGAACGGATGGGGCGAGTTTTGAATAGAGAGGAGAGAAGGGAGGTTTCCATGCAGGAGCGTCCTCGTCTATGGGGTTCGGTTGTAGGCGGGGATTTTACTCCAAGGGTGTACAGATGGGGAAAAAGGCAACGTTGTCATTCATCCCTTTTTCCTCTTCGCAGCTCATTCATATCTTTAACACTATAACTATTCCTGTGTCCAGTCTGCGTCCCTGAAATTGAAAGCATTACAGCTGAAACAATTTTCAAAAAATCTCAATTTCTGGTGAAAGAGGTAATAAGAGATATTTTCTTGAAGAAAAAGTGTCATTACTGCGATGTAAAAATACTCTGTCACAAGTCAAAGATCGACATTTTAAACCTCACTCCAGTAAAAGTGCAAGCCATGTCAGCAACATTTATTTGAAGCTACAAAAGTACAATGTCAATGTGGAATTTTATCTGTTAAAGTATTGAATTATTACTGTTAATATCCAGTATAAATATATAAGCGGTAGTTTACTAATAATATAAGCTTTTGCTGGCCTTCTAACAACTGCTAGTATATTATTGTGTCCAGGTCATTACATGTTTTAAACAAATTGGATTATTATTTAATTGTATACTTAAATATAGCCGTCAAACAAATGTCATAAAAGTAGAATTTAGCTTTGAATTGAGGTTTGAGTAAGATAACAATCAAATAACACATCTTTAAATGACTTGCACACAATACAAGTAAATATACTTATTATTTTACTAGCAGTTATTATACTATTTATAACAATATGCTAACACTTGTAATACGTATACTATTACTACTACTAGTACTACAAGAAAAGTTATTCTACTTTAGATCAAAAATGTATTCAAACTGTTGTAAATTAAACTTTTCAACTAAAATTAGACATTAACCTGCTGGTGTCATCCCTAGGTTTTAGAACGTCTTTTGGTGCGACGTAGACCAAACAGACTTGAGGAAATGTGAGAATACCCTTAACTTTTTGTCAGAATCGGAATTTCCCACAGAAACAGAAATAAAAAATAGAAACTAAAGTTGTAAACACACGAGAACCGAGAGGACATAAACAAACGGAGCCGACGCACCACTGCGTCGTGTATAAACAAATTAAACAACCACGAGGGCAAACCAAACAGCTCGACAAATAATGTAGGACTCTCTATTCCGCCTCGACGTGGACGAACCAAAGCAGCAGAGACGAACGAACGAACCTGTGCGCGAGAGGCGTCCTGAAGAGCCTCAAGTGCGTCCTTTGCTTATCCACAAGTGCGGGTTTCGTGTGATCCGCGTGTCACTGCGTATGTGGGCGCCGACGCAAGGCTCATTGTACAGTTGTGAGCCGGTACGAGGAAGTAAGGTTTTTCTTCCGTCAGCTGACACCTTTTAAGGCACCATGCGAGCCAACAGGGAGGTCTGGGCGAGTCACATGCTGGGACTCCTGTCAGAAGTGTTTGGTGAAAGGTGATCGTCCATGTCACTGCTATCCGTGACGCAGTGTGTAACACATGGGAAGTGAGCTTAGCCCATACACGGTACGGACGTTTATCGAGTAAGCAATTCCATACACTGGCCCTGGCATCGACTCAAGATTCAAATCCAAAAAAGTGCATTTCCTAAAGACTGCCGTGGGAAGGCTGAGCAGCTGAAAGCGTTTCTGGGGGGAGAAAAGCAGAAAAGAAGACGGTTGAATGAGAAACGGATTAGAAACGCTAAGAAGAAACTGCTTAAGTAGAAGAAAAAAATGAAAACGGTCAAAAACAGAGAATTTGACCGAAAACGTTGCAACATAGTGTGTCAACCAACATTGACAAAAACAACTTCATAGTATAGGAAGTAATTCATAATTGGATCAGAAACATCACAGTAAAGTGTGTCCCCCGAAAATGTAAAAAACCCAGAATGTTTAAAATTTGCAAAAAAACATCTAAAATGTGAAATCACGTCATTGTATAGTATGTTGTCCAAAATATGACCAGAAACGTTACAGTATGTCGTCCAAAAGTGGCAAAACTGATGATAAAAAGGATAAATGGTTCAATTCCACCTTGGGATTGTATTTTAAAGTACATTTTTCAGTGAAAAGTTTTTACTTTCAGGTTCAATCTTTTTTTTTTTTTAAACAATTAACTATTTCGGAAACCAAAAAAGAGAAACTTTAACTTTGACAAGTTGTCTTCTAGTGATGTGACTTCATGATGTTTTTAAATGACAAGCTATACTATGATGTTTATTGAAAGACATACTACACAATGGCAAATTTGCATTGTTCATTCTCTGCAGAAAAGAAGAGGGGGATGGATAGCTGATTGGGGATGGTCTCCCCCCCAAAAAAAAACCTTTCCTCGCTATAGCATGTCTATGCTTACCATAACACCATGTCCAGTGTGTCAGTCACTGAAATCACCTCAGCTCTGAACAGAAGACTTTTTTTCATCAACTTTTAGGTCAAGACCCACCGGTTGAGAACCACTGGAGTAGAGACGTTGCAGTAGTACATGGAGTGACTGCAGTGGAACAAATCATCCACCTCAGTCCCCAGGAGCAGTCAGGTAACCCACAGCGTCTGCAGCACATTAACTGTCCACCAGATGGAACTGACAATGATGAAAAGTCTGCTCTCCAGCAGACCCCTTGACATCTTGGAGCCTAAATGGCATTTAAATATTATTGAATATTCACAGAGCCTCATGGCAACAGCTGCTGTTCCACTGGAGTTAACATCTCTGCACTGAAGTCACACTGCGCCTGACTCGCCTAATATCTACTTCAAAATAAAGTAAAGTAGAATAAGGTAAATACTTTAAGTACGACATTATATGGTGCAGTGGACAGGTCTCACTGTGATTTTTATTAAGATGTAATATAGTTTTTTTTAACAGACCGGTGATTTTACAGTTTTTGAATGTTGCCTGGTGATGATCGGCATCTCCATGTTTTACAGCACCATAGAGTATCCTGGTGTTCTTGTTCATAATGAGATCTTTTTATCGTCTGGTAGCACATTATTCTACAGTCTGAGATTCAACAATTGAAAGAAGAGGGATTATAATACCCTCTGATCATTGTCAGAGATGTTTCAGTTACTGTGTGGTGTAATCACAGTTTGTGTTTTGTGTCTAACAGTACAGGATGTGAGTCTGAGAGGCACAAGCATAAGTTTGTCTTGTGCTATAATATGAATAATTTCCACTTTTAGTCCTGATCATATATTTAATATTTTGGTTGTGACAGTAAAAAAGAGTAGATTTTTTAAAATGGAGATTGTTGTAAATAAAATGATCTTTTTACTGGAAGTAAATAATTTACAACTCAAAAGTTTCATCATTAAGCCTCGTTCACTTGACTGATGATGGAGGCATCCCACTTTGAAATAAACTCGCCTTCACTGTGTCATGTTTTTTCTCTCTGGTTACCAGGCAACTGTTGAAGATTTGGAGATGCCCGTTCACACCACAACATCACAATTGTCCACAGAGACAATTGAGAGGAGGCCCTCAACTGCGGCAGTGTAAAATCAAGCAAATGACAATGATGAAAATTCTGCTCTTCAGCAGAAACCTTATAAACCTCCTTTTCATTATCTTTGAGCCTAAATACATACAGTATATACACCCACCACTGCACTCTACACACACACACACACACACACACACACACACACACACACACACACACACACACACACACACACACACGCGCCTATGTTCCTGCCCTGTACCCACCTATCCACCTATCCACCTGTTTGTGTGTTGCCGTATTTTCTCAGGTATCCTGTAGATTTAATGTCCTGGATTAACAAAATACCAGTGCAAAAAAATATCAAATGTGCAAACTAAGTTCACATTGTGTGACATGTGTATACTGTCCAGTAGCAAAGTGTTGTGTTGTTGCGCGGCCCATTGATCCACCCTCAAGCCCATGGTGGATCAGCGGTCGAAGCTGGCGTAGGACTGGTTGAGTACTTCATGAGGTAAGGTGATGGTGGAGTGGGAGATGCTCTTATTGTCTTTGATGTGTTGCAAGCCCAGTCACACATTCAGCATACTCCTCTCCTGCACTCCCTGTCCTGAATGTCCTTCCGTCAACATAAGAGGGGGATAAAGCAAATCGAATCTTTTCCCCAACCAAGGCGATTCATTCTCTGGGTAAGTAAATTCAATATATTTTGATCGTGTCAGCCTTCTAATTTAATAGAAATTGTACTATTAAATACATGTTTGAATACGAATCAAATAAAACATCTGAGATATTCAACATGATCACAAAATGTATCATTAAATAAAATGTTTCTTAATTTAATGATTCAATTGAACACATTTAAATATCAGGTTAAATACATGGGCAGATTAGTTTCTCTCAATGTGTTTTAATGACTTTTTTTTATCATGTATTTCTTGGCCAAATCTGTAAAATAGAAGTTCCACGAGTTTTAGAAATTGGACCCCTGCAGGACTCTGGTGGAGTGTTCCTACTTGGTACAGTCCGCCTTCCCCCCTTCTCTAGAAATGGCATTGGAAGCTTCCACTTCGGGTGTTTTTCAGGGGACACACCGCGTGTTGCCCGTCGTAGCTGGAGAACAAACATTTGGTAAGTTTTGCTTCAATTTTCCTCATCGTCAACTTGTTTTTTTTTTATATTTTTTACACGCATACATTGTAAACGGCACTGATCTGAATCAGACTCACCATTGATACATTTAGGAGGAAAACACATCGATTTCCTGGCTCTTTTTCAACTAAATATGTTAATAATGTAACATAGAAATTATAATGTGTTTTTTTATTTAAGCAGCACTCGCTACCAAAGGGCCACATTATATATTATCTATATATCTCTATATAGATATATCTATATCTATATATCTCTATATATAGAGATATATATATAATTAAATTAGTTGCTATAGCTGGCCAATTTAATTATGGGGTTATACTATCCTACTGGTGGTGCATAATATATGCAGTCGAAGTTATTTCTTACTCACAACTGTGAAACTAATAATTCGATTACAATTTGTAAATTGACTCCGGGCGCTCAAAGCAGGCTCCTGAGCCGCCAGTTTCCCATTGTTTCTATGACGCTCCAAAGATACCAACAATTTTCAAAGAAATTGTGTTTTGCCGTCTTATATGCCTGCAATAGTGACACAGTAATAAGAAATACATTTGAATGTTATTAATGTGTTTACAAGGAGTTTCAACATGTTTGTTTGCAATTTGATCTATAGACTAACTCTGGAAAAGGAAACGGAAGCCTCCACTTCCGGTTTATATGGACGCGGGGCCTGGAGTCATGAGGTCAACAAATGTTTGGTAAATGCTGCTTGAATACTCATCACATTTCTTGCATTTTTTTCTTCATATGCATTGTTAACTTCTGACCAGGGTGAAGGAGAAAGACACGTTTTGAGGCTTTAGCTAAAGCAGCTTCACTATTTGCAGGTGTAACATTGGATGCCAAGTGCTTTACTGTTGGTGTTTCTGAAGAAACTAAGCTTTATCTGTGATGGTTTTAGCCTGCTAAGTACATTTATCCAGCATGGTGTCCCAGCTGGCAGAGTGGTGCACAACAAACAACCTGGAGCTCAACGTCGACAAGACGGTGGAGATGGTCTTTGACTTCCGGAAGTCCTCAGCCCCCCACACTCCACTCCACGTCAACAACAGAGCTGTCCAAGGGGTGGACTCTGTCAAGTTCCTGGGCACTACCATCACCAGGGACCTGAAGTGGGAGACTCATTCAACCAGAGTCATCAAGCGGGCCCACCAGCGGATGTTCTTTCTGAGGATGCTCAGGAAGCTGAACGTCTCCCAGAAGGTCCGCACCCAATTCTACAGAGCCACCATCGAGAGCGTCCTCACATCCTCCATCACCGTGTGGTTCCCAGCATCCTCTGCCCACACAAAACACCGCCTGGAACGCGTAGTGCGAACAGCCAGCCGTCTCACTGGCCACCAGCAGATGCCTGTGAGTGTCCTGCACGACTCCAGATCCAGGCAGCGGGCCAGCAGGATCGTCGGAGACCCGACCCACCCGGGACACAGCCTGTTTAAAGCCCTCCCGTCAGGCCGGAGGTCCAGATCCGTCAGGACCAGAACCACCAGGCACTTGAACAGTTTCTCCCCCCAGGCCATCTCCCTCCTTAACAAGAGGCCCTAACCCATCATGGACACAAACAACCAAATAACCCTCATGCTCTGTACCCCATGCATCTCTACCCATGCTCTGCACTTTATACATAACTAGTCCTGTCAACAACTGCATCTCATTACCTGCACTGAACATATGATAAATGCTGCACTCACACATGTACTCCCCGTCTCTTGGACATGGCGATTAAACACCGCTACACACTTAAACATTGATCACTTATTACAACCCTTGCCACCTCTTATGTTTCTTATGTTTTTTTATGTCGTATCCCACCACTTATGTTTTTTTCTTATCTTCTGCTTATCTTATGGTTTATGTTGTATGTTGTATGTTATATGTCGTATGTATATACACAAGCGCTGTACACCAAGTAAAATTCCTGTGTACATTTGGCGAATAAAGAGATTCTGATTCTGATTCTGATATCTGAGCTCAGAATTAGATATGTTCTTCAGCATCAACTGACGTAAAAAGAAGTTTATGAATGTCTTTAGTGGATTTATAATCCTTTCCGCTCTAAACTCTGTGCTGTACTGGTGGTGTAAATAACAAAATTAAGCAGTACTTGTACCTAAAATGGAGTCTCTTTGTAAGGAAGACGTTTTAAAGTTTTCTTTCTCTCCCTCAGGATGTGACAGAGCATCCTGGTCGATGGACTTGTGTCAGCTTTGTCGCCTGGCACCATGTGAGCTATACCACTGTTGCAGTTTTTTCAGTACTGATTCCCAACTCTGTGTAGAAATTGATCATTTGTTTTGCTTGATGTCTTTAGAGTGGATAAGTCTTTATTTATATTGCTATTGGAAGATATATGGAAGAATGACAGATGTGTTTTTTTCCAATGTACTTAATTTATTTATATTTGTTTATTTTTTCCTGCTTCTTTTTCAGGAAACTGGACCATGGTGAGGAGGTCGGAGAAGTGGTTATTTCATTTTAACTCTATGAAAGAAATAAACCTGGGGGCTTTGAAACGTTGGCAATGGTGTCTTAATTTAAAATGCTTTATTCATTTAGCTGTTGCACTTGGGCAACTTCATTGGGACACCCGTGTTCATGCTTGGTGTGTACAAAGTGAGATCAGATGTCTATCTACAATAAGTTCAAATAAAAATACAAAAAAACCTGCGAACAATTTAAACTTTTTTTTTCTCCCCCAGAGAAAAACGATATGCCTGCAATCAATAGCTGACGTGGCAAAGTCACCACATCCTGTAAAACCGAGTACAAGTCTGTTAGATGCAAGCAAAATTACATTACATTTTCCTAAGAACATTGAAGTGTGAAGTTTTTAGTTAATATTTGGTTCTTACCAGTTCTGACAATAATTACCTGCATTCTAAGCTTCCCTTAAACCATCTCTTACATCCTGTAATAAAGCTAAGGGAAACAAATCCCTGCACACCATTTAGGCAAATTTGGATGTTAAAATTAGCTTTGAATCAATCAGTTGACAACACACATCTCCTGTCATGACAGTTTCACTGGGGCTACATATTAAATCAGACGGAGCCTAGTTGATGCAAAAAAAATAAAGGGCAGAGCAATCTTAGATTTACCATTTACACCCAGACTCAGGTAAACTAAAAACCTAAATCTAGGTCAGAGGGCCAAAGGCTTGCAAGTAAAGCTTAACGATCCTCTAATTAGGTATTCATCCCACAGAGGATAAATACCAGTACTTTACCACCAATTAGTCAGAACTGAAGTAGCCTCTTAGCGAAGAGTTGAAATCTTTCAGAATCGTTCAGTTGCCTACCTACAATCACTCCTGATCATACATTCAGCTAACACGAGTGGGGGGAAAAAAGTAAAACTCTTCCAATTTCTAACCTGGGTGATAAAAGTTCTCTAAGAGTTTCAAATGTTTGATGACCATACAACCTAAAAGCCTTGCTGAGTGTTTCATAGCTGGAGCGAGTCCAATGACGACAGCGTTTGGTTCCAACACGTCAATATCTATAAACGGGGAACAGAGGGATATTCACAGGGCATTTTGAAAAATAACGAGTCACTATTTTACTGTGACATTATGAACCAATGTAATGTAAGTTGTTTGCAAAGACCTTGTGTGTTTCTTCATTAAAACAATGTTAAAAGTTGTAGTAGTAGTGTTTACCAGCCATGTTCAAACATATGGTCTTTAGAAATAATAAAAAAAAAACAAGTAAATTCACCAATTGGAAAAGGTAACTTGTTTACAAAGTGAGGAATCCAATCTTAACCAATACATTCTAAAAGAAAGTTCCCATGCTTCACAAACTAAACGTTTTTATTTAACACTAGCAGCAGCGCTGTTCTGTGTTGTAGAAGTCAGGTCAAAACTACCTCAGTAAATTCCCCATGAACGAGAGCTGCACATGCATCTGCATCAAATTTAAAAATGCAATTGTTTTTTTTACCTGAGGCAAAGTTGAGATGCTACAGTCTTTCCTGCAGTGAGTACCTGTTTCTCACCTTGGTAACAGACTTCACAGTTTCAGACGCCTGCAGTAACCTGGAAGCACAAGAACACAGGAGCAATCAATGGTAATTAAAATAAAGGAAATGTTCAGTCCACATGCTAGGATTCAGTTGGTTTTATGCAGTAAATTCCATACTCTTGTCTTTCTGTGCCCCAGGTTCTGCCATGTCCTCTGTATGTGGATGCCATGCTGACACCTGCACAAGACGACGTGGAGAACGGGAACCCTTGGAAAGAAACATGGTTTGAAGTTTAAACATTTGCAGACTTTTAGTCAGCCATAAAACGGCAAAAAACTGTGATCGAACAAAAAGCGACAACCCTCTAGACTAAATCAAAAATACAGTTAACAAGTTTACTCAAAAAGAAGAAAGGTAAAAAAAAAATCAACTGAGGCAACAGACTACTTCTCACACCAACGCTTACAGCTTTACTTCTGATGGTGGCTTTTCAACTACTCTCCTCCATTAGTCTGATTGACTGATTATCAACACCTGGGACAGGGGAAGGGACAAACCCGAGAGACGGACACACACACACACACACACACACACAGCCTTAGCAGTTATGGCTGAGCCATCCATTTTTGATATTTGATCAATAGGATTTTTCAGGTGTGGGTATTTTGATCATTTTAAAATTATTTTTGCATTTTTTTTTTCAAATCTATGTATACTATTTATTGTATCTTGTATCTTGATTTTATGTTATATATGAATTAAATAAAAGAGCTGTCTACTTTTCAAATGATGAGTTGATTTTTATTACTTATCAAACTAAAAAGGCCAACATAAAGCTATAGTAAGGCATTTTTTTCATATTTTTGACGACAAAAAAGTCCCCAAAAACTAGGTAGTTTACACTTTTTTCAATTTATTTACGCACCTACCCTATTTTTAAGCCCTGACGATGGTCTTGTGCGAGTTTCGAGTGTTTCCGACAGTTTTGAACATTTAAAATGTTTTGGCCGAAGGTAAGGCTATAGTAAGGCTTTTTTTCACATTTTGGATGACAAAAAAGTGCCCAAAAACTAGCGCATTTACACTTTTTTCACTTTATTCTCGCACTTACCCTATTTTTAAGCCCTGCCGATGCTCCTGTGCGAGTTTCGAGTGTTTCCGTCATTTTTGATATTTTTACATTATTTGGCCAACATAAGGCTATAGTAAGGCAATTTTTTTCACATTTTTGAATAAAAAAAGTCCTTAAAAAGTCCCCAAAAACTAGGTAGCTTTCACTGTTTTCACTTTATTTTCGCACGTACCCTATTTTAAAGCCCTGCCGATGATCTTGTGCGAGTTTCGAGTGTTTCCAACATGTTTAAAAATGTTACATTATTTGGCCAACATAAGACTTTAGTAAGGCAATTTTTTTCAGATTTTGACGACAAAAAAGTCCCCAAAAACTAGGTAGTTTACACTTTTTTCAATTTATTTACGCACCTACCCTATTTTTAAGCCCTGACGATGGTCTTGTGCGAGTTTCGAGTGTTTCCGACAGTTTTGAACATTTCAAATGTTTTGGCCGAAGGTAAGGCTATAGTAAGGCTTTTTTTCACATTTTGGATGACAAAAAAGTGCCCAAAAATTAGCGCATTTACACTTTTTTCACTTTATTCTCGCACTTACCCTATTTTTAAGCCCTGCCGATGCTCCTGTGCGAGTTTCGAGTGTTTCCGTCATTTTTGATATTTTTACATTATTTGGCCAACATAAGGC
Organism: Colistium nudipinnis; assembly: GCA_016785305.1. Taxonomy (NCBI): domain Eukaryota; kingdom Metazoa; phylum Chordata; class Actinopteri; order Pleuronectiformes; family Rhombosoleidae; genus Colistium; species Colistium nudipinnis. The sequence goes on from JAFBJU010000199.1 coordinate 836,186, forward strand.
TATAGTAAGGCAATTTTTTTCACATTTTTGAATAAAAAAAGTCCTTAAAAAGTCCCCAAAAACTAGGTAGCTTTCACTGTTTTCACTTTATTTTCACACGTACCCTATTTTAAAGCCCTGCCGATGATCTTGTGCGAGTTTCGAGTGTTTCCAACATGTTTAAAAATTTTACATTATTTGGCCAACATAAGACTATAGTAAGGCAATTTTTTTCAGATTTTGACGACAAAAAAGTCCCCAAAAACTAGGCAGTTTACACTTTTTTCAATTTATTCTCGCACTTACCCTATTTTTAAGCCCTGCCGATGCTCCTGTGCGAGTTTCGAGTGTTTCCAACATGTTTGAAAATGTTACATATTTTGGCCAACATAAGGCTATAGTAGGGTATTTTTTTCACATTTTTGACGACAAAAAACTCCTCAAAAACTAGCAAGTTTACACTTTTTTCACTTTATTTTCGCACTTACCCTATTTTTAAGCCCTGCCGATGCTGCTGAGTTTCGAGTCGAAGGTAAGGCTCGAGTAACGCTATTTTTTTTCACATTTTGGATGACAAAAAAGTCCCCAAAAACTAGGTAACTTAGACTGTTTTCACTTTATTTTCGCACCTACCCTATTTTTAAGCCCTGCCGATGGTCTTGTGCGAGTTTCGAGTGTTTTCAACATGGTTGAAAATGTTACATATTTTGGCCAACATAAAGCTATGGTAAGGCATTTTTTTCATATTTTGGACGACAAAAAAGTCCCCAAAAACTAGGTAGTTTACACTTTTTTCAATTTATTTACGCACCTACCCTATTTTTAAGCCCTGACGATGGTCTTGTGCGAGTTTCGAGTGTTTCTGACATGTTTGAAAATTTTGAATTTTTTGGCCGAAGGTAAGGCTATAGTAAGGCTTTTTTTCACATTTTGGATGACAAAAAAGTGCCCAAAAACTAGGTAGTTTACACTTTTTTAAATTTATTCTCGAACTTACCCTAATTTTAAGCCCTGCCGATGCTGCTGTGCGAGTTTCGAGTGTTTCCGACATGTTTGAAAATGTAGAATTTTTTGGCCGACGGTAATGCTATAGTAAGGTATTTTTTTCACATTTTGGAAGACAAAAAAGTTCCCAAAAACAAGGAAATGTACACTTTTTTCACTTTATTCTCGCACCTACCCTAATTTAAGCCCTGCCGATGCTGCTGTGCGAGTTTCGAGTGTTTGAACATTTTACATTTTTTGGTCACCATACCATAGCCGACATAAGGCTATAGTAAAGCATTTTTTTTACATTTTTTACGACCAAAAAGTCCCCAAAAACAAAGAAGTTAACACTTTTTTCACTTTATTCGTGCACCTACCCTATTTTCAAGCCCTGCCGATGGTCTTGTGGAGGTTTTGAGTGTTTCCGACATGTTTGAAAATGTAGAATGTTTTGGCCAACATAAGGCTATAGTAAGCGATTTTTTCACATTTTGGACAAAATGTTCGAAAATTTGGAATTTTTTAGCCGATGGTAGGGCTATAGTAAGGCTTTTTTTTCACATTTTGGACGATGAAAAAGTTCCCAAAAACTAGCGCATTTACACTTTTTTCACTTTATTCTTGAACTTACCCTATTTTTAAGCCCTGCCGATGCTCCTGTGCGAGTTTTGAGTGTTTCCGACATGTTTGAAAACTTTAAATTTTTTGGCCAACATAAGGCTATAGTAAGCGATTTTTTCACATTTTGGACAACAAAAAAGTCCCCAAAAACTAGGAAGTTTACACTTTTTTCACTTTATTCTCGCACCTACCCTAATTTAAGCCCTGCCGATGCTGCTGTGCGAGTTTCGAGTGTTTGAACATTTTACATTTTTTGGTCACCATACCATAGCCGACATAAGGCTATAGTAAAGCATTTTTTTTACATTTTTTACGACAAAAAAGTCCCCAAAAACAAAGAAGTTAACACTTTTTTCACTTTATTCGTGCACCTACCCTATTTTCAAGCCCTGCCGATGGTCTTGTGCAGGTTTTGAGTGTTTCCGACATGTTTGAAAACTTTAAATTTTTTGGCCAACATAAGGCTATAGTAAGCGATTTTTTCACATTTTGGACAACAAAAAAGTCCCCAAAAACTAGGAAGTTTACACTTTTTTCACTTTATTCTCGCACCTACCCTATTTTTAAGCCCTACCGGTGTTCTTATGCGAGTTTGGAGTGTGTCCAACATGTTTGAAAATGTTTAATTTTTTGGCCAACATAAAGCTAAAGTAAGGCATTTTTTTCACATTTTGGACAACAAAAAAGTCCCCAAAAACTAGGAAGTTTACACTTTTTTCACTTTATTCTCGCACCTACCCTATTTTTAAGCCCTACCGGTGTTCTTATGCGAGTTTCGAGTGTGTTTGATATGTGTGAAAATTTAGATTTTTTTGGCCAAAGGTAGGGCTATAGTAAGGCTATTTTTTCACATTTTGGACAACAAAAAAGTCCCCAAAAACTAGCAAGTTGACACTTTTTTACTTTATTTTCGCACGTACCCTATTTTTAAGTCCTGCCGATGGTCCTGTGCGAGTTTGGAGTGTGTCCAACATGTTTGAAAATGTTAAATTTTTTGGCCAACATAAGGCTATAGTAAGGCATTTTTTTCACATTTTGGACTACAAAAAAGTCCCCAAAAACAAGCAAGTTTACACTTTTTTCACCTTATTCTGGCACCTACCCTAATTTAAGCCCTGACGATGCTGCTGTGCGAGTTTCGAGTGTTTCCGACATGTTTGAAAATGTAGAATGTTTTGGCCAACATAAGGCTATAGTAAGGCATTTTTTTTACATTTTGGACTACAAAAAAGTCCCCAAAAACAAGCAAATTTACACTTTTTTCACTAAATTTTCGCACCTAGCCTATTTTTAAGCACGGCCGATGGTCTTGTGCGAGTTTCAAGTGTTTACGACATTTTTTTTTTTTTTTTTTTTTTTGGCCGAAGGTAAGGCTATAATAAGGCATTTTTTTCACATTTTGGACGACAAAAAAGTCCCCAAAAACAAGAAAATGTACCCTTTTTTTTAACTTTATTCTCGCACCTACCCTAATTTTAAGCCCTGCCGATGCTGCGGTGCGAATTTCGAGTATTTCCGACATGTTTGAACACTTTACATTTTTTGGTCACCAAAGACCATAGCCGACATAAGGCTATAGTAAGGCATTTTTTTTTACATTTTTTACGACAAAAAAGTCCCCAAAAACAAAGAAGTTAACACTTTTTTCACTTTATTCGTGCACCTACCCTATTTTTAAGCCCTGCCGATGGTCTTGTGGAGGTTTTGAGTGTTTCCGACATGTTCGAAAATTTGGAATTTTTTAGCCGAAGGTAGGGCTATAGTAAGGCTTTTTTTTCACATTTTGGACGATGAAAAAGTTCCCAAAAACTAGCGCATTTACACTTTTTTCACTTTATTCTTGAACTTACCCTATTTTTAAGCCCTGCCGATGCTCCTGTGCGAGTTTTGAGTGTTTCCGACATGTTTGAAATCATTTTTTGGTCAACATAAGGCTATAGTAAGGCATTTTTTTTTCACATTTTTGACTACAAAAAAGTCTCCAAAAGTAAAGAAGTTTACACTTTTTTCACTTTATTCTTGCACCTACCCTATTTTTAAGCCCTGCTGGTGTTCTTATGCGAGTTTCGAGTGTGTCCAACGTGTGAAAATTTTAATTTTTTTGGCCGAAGGTAGGGCTATAGTAAGGCTTTTTTTTCACATTTTGGACGATGAAAAAGTGCCCAAAAACTAGCGCATTTACACTTTTTTTCACTTTTGTCAATTTTTGACGACATGCTATACTGTGAAGTTTGCACTTTTTTCCCTTTATATTCACATCTACCATATTTTTAAGCCCTGCCGATACGACTGTGCGAGTTTTGATCGTTTTGAAGTTTTTGACTTTTTGGCCGACATAAGGCTATAGTAAGGCATTTTTTTGTATTTTTTTTTAATTTTTGACCACATGCTTTAGTATGAAGTTTTCACTTTTTTCACGTTATTTTTGCATCTACCCTATTTTTAGGCCCTGCCGATACTACTGTGCAAGTTTCGAGTGTTTTGAAATGTTTGACTTTTTGGCCGACCGAAGGCTATAGTAAGGCGTTTTTTTGTCATTTTTTTTTTTTTTTTGACGACATGCTATACTGTGAAGTTTTCACTTTTTCACTTTATTTTTGCATCTGCCCTGTTTTTAGGCCCTGCCAATACTACTGTGCGAGTTTTGAATGATTTCAAATTTTTGACTTTTTGGCCGACCTAAGGTAAAGTAAGGCGTTTTTTTCACATTTTGGATGATAAAAAAGTCCCCAAAAACTAGCACGTTTACACTTTTTTCACTTTATTTTCGCACCTACCCTAATTTAAAGCCTGCCGATGCAGCTGTGCAAGTTTGGAGTGTTTCCGACATGTTTGAAAATTTGGAATTTTTGGCACGAGGGTAAGGCTATAGTAAGTCGTTTTTTTTTCAAATTTTGGGAGAGAAAAAAGTCTCCAAAAACTAGCACCTCTACACTATTTTAACTTTATTTTCGCACCTACCCCATTTTTAAGCCCTGT